>CM060124.1:1927724-1932724 GCA_030522415.1 Channallabes apus
GGATTCTAGAAGGTTCCAAGGTCCCGGACTGTTTTGGAGATATTCGAATAACCCAGATTGTCTCAGAAGAGGTTTACAATAGGATTTATAGAAACTCTGAAGTTCCAAACAGGGTTCTAAAGGCTACAATGTTACAAATAGTCTCCTAGATGTTTCTGACTCCTGGAGTGTTCGATACACTTAGACTCCTACAGTAGATCATTTGAGGAATAAATCTGTCTGTAGCAGGTAACAAGGTTTAAAGGTTTATGATCTGCTCCAGATTGACCAAATTGGCTTCTAAAAGATTCCATGGTTTCAGACCAGTTCCTACACATTTCTCCATCCTGGCTCCTGGAATGTTCTCCATGCTTGGACCAGATTATAATGATTATTTTTTCTGCAAACTTCATACGTACATACATCAATCCATGCTAATATTTAGCAAGTGTTGCCTAAATATCCCATATCTTCTTTATTAGTGTGTGTTTTGGTGTGTGATGTTTAATCATAAACTAGGGTGCATGGAAACGCTGATGAATGAGCAGATGCCTCAGTGCAGGAATATCTCTGGTGACCTTTAACCGTAACGTTTAGCTTCGCCTGTGTGTGATATAGAAAATCAGAAAATACCAGTGAGGCTTTGTTTCGACATGTTTCGGAATGGAGCTCCTGCAGAACACACTTGGTGGAGAACGCTTTAATGCCACAAAATTACAGTACACGCCGTCCTGCAGGAAGAGATTCAGATGATCCAGTCCTACAGATGTGTGTGTGTGTGTGTGTGTGTCATGTCTTCCAGAACATTCCACTTTAATCTGTAGCATTATGCTAATGATGTAATATAACTGTCTACTAGCTGTTGAATGTATGTACGGCCGTACTGGAGATAACTAGTGTGTGTGTGGGGATGATAAAGCTGTAATATTACAGTGAGTCCTGAATACCTCACTGAGAACATCGCCTGGACATGTAAGAGCTTAACACCACCGGTCACGGATTATCCTTCTGGTAATCAAACCATGGCAGTGTGTGGGGCTTCACACCCTCTATTCATTTATACATGTGCTGGAGAGATGTGTTAGTCTGTTTCTATCTGAAGTTTAACCACCATGACAGTCTGACATATGGGCGATGCACAGTTTGGTGTATTTTACATTAAGCACAGCTCCAAAGCCTAGGTGTTTCAGGGTAACTCCTTGAGTCCTCATTATGGCACACCTTCAACACGGCACTGCTGCCACGCCTATATGCAACAGTCAGTAATCTCCATAGTTGTTGTCTTTGCTTGATGCAGAACAATAATTCTTCTCACATGGCTGTTTAAGAAATGAGAAGCTTCTCACTGCTTCAATCAGTTAGGATTAAGCTGAAAGTCATGTCCATGGTTTAGACATGGGGTGACAAAGTGGGGGCAAGAGCATGCCTTAGGGTGGCAAACTGAGGTTATGTTATGCTGATTGCTTCATTTGTTCCTCAGGACAAATAAACAACCAGATGTAGACAACACTTTATCATCTTTATTACTCCTATCTCACCTGTGCGCTTTGACGAGATGTGGTGTCGGGAACCGTGAGTTGCCGCGATTGCCCGCTGACTGTTCCGCGAAGTTCACCAAGGTCCGCAAAATTCCGCGAGGCCCGCCATAAAGATTTAACATGTTTCATTTTTCACGCGGAAGGATGGAAACATACTTAAAACGCCAAAAACTCGCTGTGAATCATAATGAACCATATTTACGGCCACCGCGCGAAACCGCATAGCTGAGATAGGGGTATTAGTGATAGACCCACACAGTTGGGGTGGCAAGATCTAGTCCCAGTACCACCCTGTGCTACTATTGTACCCAGAATCAAACCCAGTGCTAGGGAAGCTCGGACGCCGGACTCATGGAGAGTTAAATATCTTCAAATTTCAGTGTCTGTCCTGTATGAAGATCTGCCATTCAGGTTGGCATTTTATGTCACATTTGCCGAGCAGGAGCCCGGTGTGAATTTACTCTTCTGGAGAAAACTTAAGGATGAATACACAAATTATAATCCGTGCGCCAAGTGGGGGTCGATTTTTCAACAAGGATAAAATATAATACAACAAAAGAAGGAAAAAGGTCAGGGTCTAATGCAGGAACATGCAGGAACATGCAGGAACATGCAGGACTAGCCTGGGAACCGGCTTTTGACAAGGTGCAGAGGATGATATTTATTAATATATAATATATTACAATATTTGATATGCTTCCCTGGCCAAAAGGGGAAAAATAATTATTATGACGCATGACACCTGCATGCAATTCCAAAACATTTGTTAGTGTTGATTTTAGACTGAGGTCTTGATGATGAGGTGCAAAATCTAAAGGTAACTCCCTCAGTTCTGCTTCCTCGTGACCATTATTTAAAGTTTCATTTTAAGTGATGGTGTATAAAAATTAAGCAATGTGTGTGTGTGTGTGCGTGTGTGCATGTGTGTGTGTGCGTGTGTGTGTGTGTGCGTGCGTGTGTGTGTGTGTGTGTGTGTGTGCGTGTGTGTGTGCGTGCGTGTGTGTGTGCGTGTGTGTGTGTGTGTGTGTGTGTGTGTGTGTGTGCGTGTGTGTGTGCGTGCGTGTGTGTGTGTGTGTGTGTGTGTGTGGTGAGCTGAGTGAGTATCCTGAGTGAGACACACTAGAGCAGGACGTTTACTAGCACAAGGCTGAAGGCCAGCTGTACTGTGTTTACGAGCTTCCTGCAGCTCGGAGAAAACCTGAGCAAGAATTCAGCCAATTTTAGTTTTATTAGCAAATATAAAATGTAAGTGTTTTTTTCTTTATACTGTGATTCAGTTTCGAGCTGAATGACGTATGCAGGTTTTAGACATGGGGTGGCAAAGTGGGGGCAAGAGCTTGCCTTGGGGTGGCCACCTGGGGTTTCGTCCGCAGATTGTTTCGTTTGTTCCTCAGCGAAAATAAATAACCAGATATAGACATCACTGTACCATCTGTAGGTGATAAACACACACAGTTGAGGTGGTCCAAGGGTTCCCTCTAGCACCCTTTGTCCAGAATCATCAAACCTAGTGCTAGAGAAGCTCGGGAGCAGGACCCATGGAGAGTGAGGAATGAAGGAACTCAGTAAAAGAACTGATTCTGAAACTGGTTAAAATGAATGGACCTTTTGATTTTCCTTCTGGACTGAGATGTTCAGGATAAGTCCATATAGACACGGAACACATACAGTATGGAAGGATGAATGATCCTTCAACTTCCTGAGGAACCATTGACTGTCAGTTACAGTTTGAAGTGATAAAGTATTAGCACTCCACCATCTCACCTGCTAGAGAACGAGAAGAGATTAAAGGTTGCAGAGGTGGCGTTCTGTCCTGTAGAACCTGGAGAACGTTCTCCACCGAGTTAGGGCTGAGCGATGGAGGAGATTCTATAGAAGACAGGAATGTTATTCCGTGACTCAAGCAGGGTTTCACACTTAAAAAGCATGTGTGTGTGTGTGTGTGTGTGTGTGAGTGTATGTGTGTGTGAGGTTCCAAAGCTAACGGGGAATGTTATTAGAGTGGTAGTTGAAAGAAGGTTTCAGCTGTGAGGTTACAGAAACAGCCTTCCTACAACCTTCTAGAAACATCTGTACAGTGGTTTGGTCATGCTGGAGCTTTCCTACGGACAAAACAACAAAACTGTATGAGGTAAGTGTGTGTGTTGGGGGGCGGGGGGGGGGGGGCTGATGAAATGGGCAGCATGATCGCCACCAGATGAAAATACTATTGAACATGAAAAGGATAAAACATCTGGCAAACACACACACACACACACACACACACACACACACACACACACACACACACACACACACACACAGAGTTTGCTATATTTAGTTGACCTGTTTTAATTTTATTGAGCTGATTAGAAATGATACATTTCTAATCAGCTGAATAAAATTAGAAGATCATCCAGAAGCGCGTGTGTTAATCTCTGCTTCAGCCACACTACAAACCAGACTCTCCTGAGTCATGGCACACTGTTTCGAAACTACAGATTGGGATGTGCTGCGACGGTCACACAGTGGGAATATTGAGGACACTGTACACTGCACGATGGATTACATCAACGTTTGCATGGAAGTTCTGTTCCGGTAAGAACTGTACGCTGCTTTGCAAACAACAAGCGCTGGATCACAAGTGACATCAAAGCTCTCCTGAATAAAAACGAGAGATTTCCAAAGTGGTGATCAGCAGGAGATCAAGTGTGTGCAGAAGGAACTCAAGGTTCAGCTCAGAGGGGTGAAAGAGCCGCACAAGAGGAAGCTGGAGCAGAACAACAGTATGAAGGAGGTGTGGAATAGAATGAAGACAATCACTGGCTGCAGTTCAAACCATTGAGGGAGATGTGCGGAGAGCAAACCAGTTTCACCACTTTTTCAGGAGGTTTGACCACTCCAACTCATTCACCCCTCTCTCGCAATACCAACTCAGTCACCCCTCTCTCCCAATACCAACTCATTCACCCCTCTCTCCCAATACCAACTCATTCACCCCTCTCTCCCAATACCAACTCAGTCACCCCTCTCTCCCAATACCAACTCATTCACCCCTCTCTCCCAATACCAACTCATTCACCCCTCTCTCCCAATACCAACTCAGTCACCCCTCTCTCCCAATACCAACACAGTCACCCCTCTCTCCCAATACCAACTCATTCACCCCTCTCTCCCAATACCAACTCATTCACCCCTCTCTCCCAATACCAACACAGTCACCCCTCTCTCCCAATACCAACTCATTCACCCCTCTCTCCCAATACCAACTCAGTCACCCCTCTCTCCCAATACCAACACAGTCACCCCTCTCTCCCAATACCAACTCATTCACCCCTCTCTCCCAATACCAACTCATTCACCCCTCTCTCCCAATACCAACACAGTCACCCCTCTCTCCCAATACCAACTCATTCACCCCTCTCTCCCAATACCAACTCAGTCACCCCTCTCTCCCAATACCAACTCAGTCACCCCTCTCTCCCAATACCAACTCAGTCACCC
>CM060124.1:1935224-2012724 GCA_030522415.1 Channallabes apus
CAGGAGGAGGATCAGATTCAGGTTGGACCCAGGCCAAAATAATAAACAAAATGGTATTTATATTTAGTAGCTAGATTACCTGCAAAAAAAACAAACAAAAAAAAAAACACACACAAACAAAAATACAGGTACCTTCCCGGACTCCCTAAACCAAAAACAATGAAATTATCTACAAACAGGGGTGGACTGGCCATCGGGAGCACCGGGACATTTCCCGGTGGCCTGACGGTCGTTCTGGCCTGCCGGCTGCCGCTGTGCAGACGATCAGCCTGGCATGTGATAGGCTGGTGTGCAACTACTAATTAATTGACGGATCTCTCAATTTACGAATCAGGCAATGGAAAGGGAAGATTAGAAGATCAGGAGGGAAAATTACACTCCCACATGACCTCCCACATGACCCAACGTCAGCGACGCACTGCCTAATATCTGGCTATATCCAGAGACAGGGTATATCTGACTAAATCGTTCAAAAAATGGAGCGTAAACGCAAAGGAGGAGCAGAGAGGGAGCGTATAAAAAGAAAAAAAGCCCCAGACGCAGCAAGCTGCTGCAAAATCCCAGCCATGTTCGCCAGTAAGGGAACAGGTCGGTCAAGATTACATTTACATTATATTTATAATAATTTGGCAGACGAACACTTTCTCCAAATCACTTAGATAATCACAATAGATAAAATTAAACCAACAAACGAGCAACAATATGTAAGTGCTGCTGTGCTGTGTCAAGTCTTGTTTCGTCTACATGTAGCATATTTTTAATATAATAAATAAAATGAATAAAAAGTAGACAAAATAGTTAGTGGGTCAAATTTTTTAAATAATAAATAAATCAAGTAGATGGTATAGAAAAGAATACAGTATTAGTTATTTTGATTTTTCATTTCTAGTCAACAATATGCAGTCTGCAATGTTTGTTTGTTTATTTATTTATTTAGAAAAGGTGAGGAAGGAAGCAGCAGTAGCACTAGTGCTGCAAATGCTCCTGCTGTTGAGCTACAGTAGAGGTGGTGGACAGTCCAGCGTTAGTCAGAGCAGGAACCTTCAGGTAAAGTTTAAGATAAGCAAAACTAAACATGCAGGCAGCAGCCTATACTTCTTAAACAACATGTGCTTTTTATGATTTATAAGATCAGTAGTAGGACTGTGATTTTGGGGACATACAACTGATGGCTGCACAATTATAAATACAGATTATTGAATACGCTTATTTCATATTGCAGAGCAACTAGATGTGCAGAGTGAGAGAGAGAAGGATTCAGGGAAAGATGAAGGAGACAGTGAAATCACTAGTAGTGCTAATTACTTACTGTTTACTCTTACTGGTCTGTTCCACATAATGCCATCATTGAGTAAACATTGTTATCTGTTACTTACGCTATCATAGGTTTTGTTAAGTTTATTTGTGTTTGTGTTTCTGATACATTTGGTATACTAGAATTGAGCACTGAAAATACATAAAATGTAAAATTTCAACATGTGAATGTGTCTCTTATTATCTCTTTTAAAAAGCCAATTTTCTATTTGTCATTGGTTTGGTAGTATAAATGGTGTATTCCTAGTGAGTTGTTAAGGGTTATTTTTTTTAATTCATTTATATTGCATCTGGTAGTCTACTGTACCTGTTACAATAATAGGGTTAGCCTACAAGTTTATCAGTCCAGTAGATTACATGAATAGGGTGGTGGTGACTGCAGCAGCAGAGGTGGCCTGGGAGTGGAGTCAAATTCCCGGCCTGAATTATTGTCCCAGTCCGCCACTGTCTACAAATATATACAAAGACCAACCAAACCAAAGGGAAAAAGCAATAATCAAAGTCAATTGGAGGCAAAAAGTCAAACCGGAATACACAACCAAATATCAAAACGCCAAAATCACAACCTCTTTCCTCTTTCCCGCGTCTCTCTCCGGTTTATGCATGGTCGCGCTAGTCGATGACGTCACTCAGGGCGGAAGCGACCGTGTGGAAGGTCAGGAAGATGCCGATGTCAGAAAACCTGGAGTGGAGTCTGGAGCGGCGCGCGACCAGGACATGATACACACACACGAGCGCAACGGAGCATTTATACAAAGCATAATATTTTTATTATTTTATCATTTTCATTCATTTATTTTTTACTCAGTAGCGAATATGATTTAAAATGTAGCGAATTACAATACTTCAAACAAAACGTACTTAAGTAAAAGTAAATTTACAGATTTTTAAAACTACTTTAAAAAGTAGAAATACACAAAAAAGCTACTCAATTACAGTAACGCGAGTAAATGCGAGTTACTTTCCACCTCTGCTATCTATCTATCTATCTATCTATCTATCTATCTATCTATCTATCTATCTATCTATCTATCTATCTATCCATCTACCCATCATCTATCTATCTATCTATCTATCTATCTATCTATCTATCTATCTATCTATCTATCATCTATCTATCTATCCATCTATCTATCTATCTATATTCAACCAGCATTCTGTCATGTGCTGCAGACCACTGTCTGACCAGATGTGTGTGGTGAAAACAGACAGTATCCCACACAACAACAACAACATACTTATTGGTTCAATTTAGGAGACATTTCCAGGAAAAAATAATAAAGAAAGGTATAAAATTTACTTTGACAGAATTTGATAACTAATTCAACAGTTTTGTATGTAATGACTCAAGCAATAAAATGAAGACTATTAGGTTTATTCGAAACGACTATTCAGCATTCAGCAGTTCATTTTGACTGACATGACATAAGCAAATAATAACATTATAAAACGGCAGAGAATTGTATGAAAGCAACTGATACATGTCCAAGTTCATTTGTAATTTGTTCAGTGGAAGGAGAAACCGCTACTATGATGTGCACACATGACTAAATGTTGTGGAGGTTACACTAATGGGTTTGAGACTTTTCATTCTGATCTGAGAAAAGCACCAAAGCAACTGAGAAAAACTGTAATAAATAATAAGTGTGTGTGTGTGTCTGTGTGTGTGTGTGTCTGTGTGTGTGTGTGTTTAAAAGGCCTGTTTTAATAGAAGATTTTAGGTCTGAACGTCTGGAATTTGTTTCTTAATTCAGCCATTTGCCCTCAATGTTCACATCTGGCACCCAGTCTCACACACACACACACACACACACACACACACACACACACACACACACACACACACACACACACACACACAGTAAAATATGTAACATGGTCTAAACCTCCTATAGATAAAAACACAGAGAGTCTGTGTGTATATACTGTAAGTGCATGGATATGGGTTGTTGTTGTTCTTGTTGTTGTTGTGTGTGTGTGTATGTGTGTGTGTGTGTGTGTGTGTGTGTGTGTGTGTGTGTGTGTGTGTGAGAGAGAGAGAGAGAGAGAGAGAGTTGGTTATTTAGTACAGTGTTTTTCAACCTTTTTTGAGCCAAGGAACATTTTTAAATAAAAAAAATCACCAGGCACACCAACACCCGAAACTGTAAATAAAATGAAACTCTGTAGCCTGTATTAACAATATACAGTCATTCTTATCAAAGTGTCTTCAATAGGAATCAAATAAACACAGTCTTTTTTGATCTTTCATATTTCTACCTACTCAGTGTGAATCCTGGGCCTGTGTGGATAAACACAGAGCTGATGTCCTGCAGTAATTGAAGAAAAACATACACGAAACTCTTCCTCAACAGCTCTTAGTCTCTCTCTGTTTTTATCTCACCCACTAATACCCCAATCTCACCTACTAATACCCCAATCTCACGTACTAATACCCCTATCTCACCTACTAATACCCCATCTCACCTACTAATACCCCTATCTCACGTACTAATACCCCTATCTCACCTACTAATACCCCATCTCACCTACTAATACCCCTATCTCACCTACTAATACCCCTATCTCACCCACTAATACCCCAATCTCACCCACTAATACCCCTGTCTCACCTACTAATACCCCTATCTCACCCACTAATACCCCAATCTCACCCACTAATACCCCTATCTCACCTACTAATACCCCTGTCTCACCTACTAATACCCCTATCTCACCTACTAAACCCCTAACCCTACTAATACCCCTATCTCACCTATTAATACCCCATCTCACCTACTAATGCCCCTATCTCACCTATTAATGCCCCTGTCTCACCTACTAATACCCCTATCTCACCTACTAATACCCCATCTCACCTACTAATACCCCAATCTCACCTACTAATACCCCTATCTCACCTATTAATACCCCATCTCACCTACTAATACCCCAATCTCACCTACTAATACCCCTGTCTCACCTACTAATACCCCTATCTCACCTACTAAACCCCTAACCCTACTAATACCCCTATCTCACCTATTAATACCCCATCTCACCTACTAATACCCCTATCTCACCTATTAATACCCCATCTCACCTACTAATGCCCCTATCTCACCCACTAATACCCCGATCTCACCTACTAATACCCCTATCTCACCTACTAATACCCCTATCTCACCTACTAATACCCCTGTCTCACCTACTAATACCCCAATCTCACCTACTAACCCCTAACTCTACTAATACCCCTCTCTCACCTACTAATACCCCTATCTCACCTACTAATACCCCTATCTCACCTACCAATACCCCTATCTCACCTACCAATACCCATCTCTCACCCACTAATACCCCAATCTCACCCACTAATACCCCTGTCTCACCTACTAATACCCCTATCTCAACTACTAATACCCCTATCTCACCTACTAATACCCCTATCTCACCTACTAATACCCCTATCTCACCTACTAATACCCCTCCCTCAACTACTAATACCCCTATCTCACCTACCAATACCCCTATCTCACCTACTAAAACCCCTCTCTCACCTACTAATACCCCTATCTCACCCACTAATACCCCAATCTCACCCACTAATACCCCTGTCTCACCTACTAATACCCCTATCTCACCTACTAATACCACTATCTCACCTACTAATACCCCTATCTCACCTACTAATACCCCAATCTCACCTACTAATACCCCTGTCTCACCTACTAATACCCCAATCTCACCTACTAATACCCCTATCTCACCTACTAAACCCCTAACCCTACTAATACCCCTATCTCACCTACTAATACCCCATCTCACCTACTAATGCCCCTATCTCACCCACTAATACCCCTATCTCACCTACTAATACCCCTATCTCACCTACTAATACCCCTGTCTCACCTACTAATACCCCTATCACACCTACTAATACCCCTGTCTCACCTACTAATACCCCTATCTCACCTACTAACCCCTAACTCTACTAATACCCCTATCTCACCTACGAATACCCCTATCTCACCTACTAATACCCCTATCTCACCTACCAATACCCCTATCTCACCTACTAATACCCCTCTCTCACCTACTAATACCCCTATCTCACCTACTAATACCCCTATCTCACCCACCAATACCCCTATCTCACCTACCAATAGCCTTATCTCAGCTACTAATACCCCAATCTCACCTACTAATACCCCTGTCTCACCTACTAATACCCCAATCTCACCTACTAATACCCCTATCTCACCTACTAAACCCCTAACCCTACTAATACCCCTATCTCACCTACTAATACCCCATCTCACCTACTAATGCCCCTATCTCACCCACTAATACCCCTATCTCACCTACTAATACCCCTGTCTCACCTACCAATACCCCTATCTCACCTACCAATACCCCTCTCTCACCCACTAATACCCCAATCTCACCCACTAATACCCCTGTCTCACCTACTAATACCCCTATCTCACCTACTAATACCCCTATCTCACCTACTAATACCCCTATCTCACCTACTAATACCCCAATCTCACCTACTAATACCCCTATCTCACCTACTAATACACCTCTCTCACCTACTAATACCCCTCTCTCACCTACTAATACCCCTCCCTCAACTACTAATACCCCTATCTCACCTACCAATACCCCTATCTCACCTACTAATACCCCTATCTCACCTACTAATACCCCTATCTCACCTACTAATACCCCAATCTCACCTACTAATACCCCTGTCTCACCTACTAATACCCCAATCTCACCTACTAATACCCCTATCTCACCTACTAAACCCCTAACCCTACTAATACCCCTATCTCACCTACTAATACCCCATCTCACCTACTAATGCCCCTATCTCACCCACTAATACCCCTATCTCACCTACTAATACCCCTATCTCACCTACTAATACCCCTGTCTCACCTACTAATACCCCTATCACACCTACTAATACCCCTGTCTCACCTACTAATACCCCTATCTCACCTACTAACCCCTAACTCTACTAATACCCCTATCTCTCCTACTAATACCCCTATCTCACCTACTAATACCCCTATCTCACCTACCAATACCCCTATCTCACCTACTAATACCCCTCTCTCACCTACTAATACCCCTATCTCACCTACCAATACCCCTATCTCACCTACTAATACCCCTCTCTCACCTACTAATACCCCTATCTCACCTACTAATACCCCTATCTCACCCACCAATACCCCTATCTCACCTACCAATACCCTTATCTCACCTACTAATACCCCTATCTCACGCACTAATACCCCTATCTCACCTACTAATACCCCTATCTCACCTACCAATACCCCTCTCTCACCTACTAATACCCCTATCTCACCTACTAATACCCCTATCTCACCTACCAATACCCCTATCTCACCTACCAATACCCATTTCTCTCCTACTAATACCCCTATCTCACCTACTAATACCCCTATCTCACCTACCAATACCCCTCTCTCACCTACCAATACCCCTATCTCACCCACTAATACCCCTATCTCACCTACCAATACCCCTATCTAACCTACCAGTACCCCTCTCTCACCTACTAATACCCCTATCTCACCTACTAATACCCCTATCTCACCCACTAATACCCCTATCTCACCTACCAATACCCCTATCTCACCTACCAATACCCCTATCTCACCTACTAATACCCCTATCTCACCTACTAATACCCCTATCTCACCTACCAATACCCCTATCTCACCTACTAATACCCCTCTCTCACCTACCAAGACCCCTATCTCACCTACTAATACCCCTATCTCACCTACCAATACCCCTCTCTCACCTACCAATACCCCTATCTCACCCACTAATACCCCTATCTCACCTACTAATACCCCTATCTCACCTACCAATACCCCTCTCTCACCTACCAATACCCCTATCTCACCCACTAATACCCCTATCTCACCTACCAATACCCCTATCTCACCTACCAATACCCCTCTCTCACCTACTAATACCCCTATCTCACCTACTAATACCCCTATCTCACCTACCAATACCCCTATCTCACCTACTAATACCCCTATCTCACCTACCAATACCCCTATCTCACCTACTAATACCCCTATCTCACCTACCCATACCCCTATCTCACCTACTAATACCCCTATCTCACCTACCAATACCCCTATCTCACCTACTAATACCCCTCTCTCACCTACCAAGACCCCTATCTCACCTACTAATACCCCTCTCTCACCTACTAATACCCCTATCTCACCTAGTAATACCCCTATCTCACCTACTAATACCCCTATCTCCCCTACTAATACCCCTATCTCACCTACTAATACCCCTCTCTCACCTACTAATACCCCTATCTCACCTACTAATACCCCTATCTCACCTAATAATACCCCTATCTCACCTACCAATACCCCTATCTCACCTACTAATACCCCTATCTCACCTACTAATACCCCTCTCTCACCTACCAAGACCCCTATCTCACCTACTAATACCCCTATCTCACCTACTAATACCCCTATCTCACCTACCAATACCCCTATCTCACCTACTAATACCCCTATCTCACCTACTAATACCCCTATCTCACCTACTAATACCCCAATCTCACCTGTGCGGATTCGCGCGGTGGCCGTAAGTTCGGTTCATTATGATTCACATTCACCTCGAGTTTTTGGCGCTGTGAGTACATTTCCATCTTTCCGCGCGAAAAATTAAACGTTTCATTATTTTGACGGTCCTCGCGGAAGTTTGCAGACCTTCCAGCTGCAATGGCATCTTATTCACAGACTTATTAGTTTTCAAAAAATGTTGAAATGTTGAAATGTAGGTGTAATTGAATAATTTCCCACGGCACACCTGACGACCAATCACACCACACTAGTGTACCGCGGCACAGTGGCTCAAAAACAATGATCTAATAAAGATGTGACTGTACATTAATGTAATGCAGTCTTAAGCACGTACACACACACACACACACACACACACACACACACACACACACACACATACACATCTTCCTCTCTCTCTAGTTGTGTATTGCACTGTTGTCTGTTGTCATGGCAACATCATCATCGCAAAGAAAAGACACAATGATTAAGTGATAAAGATCATAATCATCATAAGTTAACTGTCATGTTATACAACACACACACACATTGATGTCGGATGTTTGGAATTCTTGCTGTGTCCTGTCAGGCCGTGTTGAACTGAACAACCACTTTATCGATATGTAACTGCAAGTGTGTGCATGTGCAGCATTGTGTGTGTGTGTGTGTGTGTGTGTGTGTGTGTGTGTGTAGGCATAATTTATTATTAGATCATTATTATTAAATATTGTACCTAAGCAATCAAAGCTATTTTGTGTAATAATGTTGTTCTTTTTGTTTTCCTTTAATAATAATGATGATGATGATGATGATGATGATGATGATTATAATAATAATGTTCAGTCATGTTTTTAGGGATCGATAACTTTCTCCTTGTCTGTTATTGATGTTCCTGTCCCTCTCTTTACGCAGCCGATCCTGTTGACGTCTTGAAGATCCTCGAGCTCTCTGACTCAATGGAGGGCGTGTCCCTGGAGGCGGGGTTTTGCACCAACAGGCGGGGCAAAGAGGAAGTAGATCTGGCCTACAAGATCGACAAGAAAATACAGATCAGTGTTCCAACACGACAACTGTTCCCTGGTATATTGTGGCTTACACATGTGCACACACACACACACACACACACACACAGCAATAGAAATAGTGTGAAATGTAGTGGAGTTGATACACTGCGATGCAAACATCACGCACCAGGTAGTGTCTGAGCTAAACAAAAACAACATATAACAAATCAATAAAATCAATAAACGATTCAACACGCAGAACACGCAAAAATATAACAGAAGGAAATAAAAATATAACAATCCAGAATTTAGTGGAATAAAATCAGACATAGAATAAAGTGCAGCAATATGGAAACTAGATCACAGTGTAGAACACTCATGAATACAACAGAACTAAACACACACACACACACACACACAGACACACGTGTGAATACGGCGGGACAATAAACACATACACAGAACACACAGTTTAACAGAATAGAACAGATTTAAAATCATTATAATAGACACAATACAGTTCAGTACAACACAATAGAATAACATACTACAAAATAAATAAATACAATACAACAGGTAACTGAAAGAATTATAATAAAGAATACAACACAAGAACAAAGATTATAAATCTATGATGGGGTTACGTAAATAATAAACACAACACAGAAAACAAAATACAGAGCACAAAAAATACAAAGCAAAGTAAACAAAATATAGAGCACTAAAAACAAAATAAACTGTACTAATAAACAAAATATAGTAAATAAAGAAAACAAAATACAAAGCATTAAAAAAACAAATACAGAGCAAAGTAAACAAGACACAGAGCAAAGTAAACAAAATAAAGAACAAAGTAAACAAAATACAGAGCACTAAAAACTAAATATAGAGCAATAAATAATCTATACACAAAAACTAAATACAAAGTACCAAAATATAGAATGCAAGAAGCTTCATCACAATTTTGAACAACACTGAATGAAACAGAGGCGACACAGAGGCGACACAGAGGCGACACAGTGGTGACACAGAGGCGACACAGTGGTGTACTAGGTAGTGGTTCTCCCTGTGCTCGGTGGGTTTCCTCCGGGTTCTCCGGTTTCCTCCCACAGTCCAAAGACCTGCAGATTAGGCTAATTGCCGTTCCCAAATTGCTCACAGTGTGTGTGTGTGTGTGCCCTGCGATGGATTGGAACCCTGTCCATGGTGTACCCCGCCCCATGTCGTAAGTCCTCTGTCTCTGTCCTCTTGCGATACTGAATACAGGATAAAGCGGCATAGACGATGAGTGAGTGAGTGAAACAGAAAACACTGTTTATTAATGGTGTAAAACCAAACAAGGATATAAAACAGATACGTGAGAAATAGAGAAACATCTCACTCACAGCACAGTGATGAACTTCTGTAGCCTTTTTGTGTGTTTCTATGTTTTAATAAAGATAAATAGGGGTCAGGATTGTTCTGTGTAAACGTCAAGACATAAATGCTTAGAACTTGCATATTGCATATAATATATAAATATATATATATATATATATATATATATATTGGGTGTGTGAGTGTGTGTATGTGTGTGTGCCCTGCGATGGATTGGCACCCTGTCCAGGGTGTACCCCGCCTAGTGCCCGAAGTCTCCTGGGATAGGCTCCAGGTCTCCCGCGACCCTGAACACAGGATTAAGCGGTATAGAAAATGAATGAATGAATGAATATATATATATATATATATATATATATATATATATATATATATATATATATATATATAAAGGTTTAGAAACAGGGTTACTAATCTTATATTTTGGGTATTTAATATTTTTTCACTTGCTTCAGAAATCACTTTTCCCACTTTTTCTATTTTTTCCAACACAATAGATAGAACAGAAAATAGTGTAGAAGAAAACAGAATGCATAAGTGTGTCACAGTGAAGAACACAACAAGAGAACAGAATAATGTAGCCTTGCTGAGGGGGCTCGTTCCCCCTGAATGATGAGTCGGAGGAGGCCGGTACTCAGTACAGTAGGTCCATACGCTGAATACAGTTAGTATATACGCAGCGATCCATGATTGTATCAGTTAACACGAGTATTCCACATGTGTGTTTACAGACTCTGAGTTTCCAATGGATTTCTCTGTGATGGCGACGGTGCGAGCTCATCGAGGTGCTCAGTGTTTCCTGTTAAGTTTGTATGACAGCGAGGGGGTGCAGCAGCTGGGGCTCGAGCTCGGCCGTTCGCCCGTCTTCCTGTATGAAGATCACGAGGGACAACCCAGTCCTGACCTCTACCCTGTCTTCAAAAAGGTCAACCTAGCTGACGGCAAGTGAGTCAACCCCATGAAAAAAACTAAGATCGTTGGAAAATGTTCAGCAGAACAAACACAGTGGCCACGCAGACTAGCCCTCAGGGGGTCTGCAGAAGGTCTTTGAACATCAATGCTCCTTGAGAGGTCTTTAGGTCATTTCCAAGAAAAATAAGATATTAGTGCTTACTCTGCTCTGAAAATAAATTTACAGTATTGTGAGGCTTAAAAATAGTCCTGAAGTTGTCTGTGGTGTTAGTATTTTATTTTAATTGTATAGCGCTTTTAACAATTATTATTTGCGCAAAGCAGCTTTACGCAATCCTAACATCATTAATGGGTCCTGATGTCATCCCCAATAGGTTTGTAATTTGCATGGTCCTGAAGACATCCTGGAGCCTGACCTGGGTGTTTTTTTTTAAGATCTCTAGAAAGCATTTAATCAAACAGTCAAAAAAGAAACCATATGCAGGACCTTGGGATAATAAGACCCTGGATCTGGGGAACATAGTGTTCTACTGTATCAAGACCCCTTTTCATGCTCCCATTATGTGCTCTATAAATCTGGGGACCGTAGGACCCTGGGAACATAGGGATTATACAAGGCAGAGTTACAGAAAAATCAATGATGTTTGAAGTTCAAGCTGCTTGTTCAGTTTTGTTCTACTTGTACAACATGTTCTACCTTAAAATGAACATTAGCAAAAGTGCATTATATACAGACTAGTGAAGGATTTATAAACACAATCTGGTTAAATTGTTTGTATGTTTGTCTGTTTTCTTTGTGGGTTAAAGAGCTCTAGGCATGACAGGTCACTCAACAAGCCCAGAATGACCTAAACACCTGGGATAGAAAACTTGCAGATGTTTTGTGCCCAGGATGTGTACAGTATTACCTTTATGGACCAATCATTAAAACATTGTTAAGAAATAGTGAAGCTATTGTCTAGGATTTTTAAGGATACCCTACATACTGTACTGTAGCTTGTACCATGGAGAACAGTTAGAGTACTCAGCACTATTGCAGTACATGCTATACATTAACAAGGGCATATATCTGTATATGTATGTAGACTACAGTATGATTTGATTCTACTTGTAGTGATGTAAAAGAAACTAGGCACTATGGATTAGCACTGTCGCCTTGCACCTCCAGGGACCAGGTTTGATTCCTGCCTGTGGTCTGTGTGCATGTTCTCCACGTGCTTGGTGGGTTTTCTCCAGGTACTCTGGTTTCCTTCCACAGTCCAAATACCCGCAGATTAGGCTAATTGGCATTCCCAAATTGCCTGTAGTGTGTACGTACAATACAATGGGTGTAAATACAGTGGTCACCATTGGCCTCCATGGTCCCTAGTTAGACTACAGAGATTCCTAGATAGATGAATGTAAAAGAAACCAGGCTACTTAAAGTTGATGATGCTAGTGGACCATTCTCCCTGGAGTTTGGGAATTACAAGTTGCAACCTCAAGTCCAATGCAACATATTTCTCAGGGATAGCATATCAAGTGCACTACATGGGGTCTCACACACTAGCAGTCAAAGTTTAGTGGAAGTATAAGTAGAAGCAAAAGGCAACTAGATGGGGTTGGAATGAAGAAATAAAGTGACCTTGAGCAGACAGGGAATGATGGTGGACCATGTGCAGTACATTTGAATTGGACAAAGAATTGGACTAATATATACAGTCTGACTCTAGTCCAATTCAAACATGACCACTAAAGAATTTCTGTGTTCTAATGAAAAAAATAAATTCTTGCTTGAAATAATATTAGACACAAATGTCTTGTTCTTCTTCTTTGTGTTTATTGATGGATCTCAACCCAACTAAGCGCTTACCGCCACCTTCTGTAGCACAGATTCTACAGCAGCTGCACAATTGTACTCGGGTCCAGATCGACAATACTAATGATGTTTAATGCTGAATGGTGGTGGAGCGCCAACTGTACCCAGGGGTAGTAGAACGCACTTATACCTAATATGGAAACACTCTTAAACAAGAGGCATACTATGTTAAAGGATCTTCAAGTTTCTAGAAAATGCAGCTTCTTTCTGTTGCTGATGCACAGCTTTAGGGGGACCAGGGGCTATTTTAAAATCATGTCTTCACTTGTTACATACAAAGAGCAATGTACAGTGCATAACTCCTGCATTCACATTCTTTACTGTAAGTCACATTTCTGTGCAAACATCACAAAGACACACAAGGCAGGTAATGTAAAGGTAATGTAAGTTAACAGCAGAAGCTGGAGGCAAACTGTAGCCCATGTTCAGATGTTATACCTGTTGGAATAATATACTGGACTACTTCCTGTATGGTAGTCAGGTTTGGTCCAAGAAGCTTGTCCAGAGGGACAGTGTGAAAATGGTTAACTGGAACTGGAGTAACACTGGAACCTGTGCGAGATGTTTGACCACATCAAGTCAAAGAGAAGCTTCTCATAGAAGCCTTTAAAGTGATGCGTTTATTGAATGAAAGCAAGCAGAGAGACGAAGACAAATCTTTACTGGCTGGACACCTTTACCTGTGCCAGGTGTTTGACCACAAGGTAATTGAAAGGGAGGTGGTGGACCTTCCTGTTCCATATAAATCTCCAAAATTAGTCAGGTAATAATTCCAAGAATTGGTACTGTAACTGAACTTCGTCCTTTGTAGTAGTGTCAACGGGTTCAGGAAGCTATGCCAGAGGGAAAACGAGAGAAACTGCCAGCTACCTTCTTACCTGCCAAGTTTCGGAAGGTGGTATGGAATAGGACCATCTATCAATGTAAAACTTGGTGTCATACACCTGTCTCAGGTAATACAGATATGCTTACACAGTAGACTGAGTGTTTTCACACTGTCCTTCTGGCCAAACATCCTGAGCCCAAGGAGACTCCACATACAGGACGTAGTCCAGTACCAGGGTATTCCAGCAAGTCTGGCATGGTGATCTGGCATGAAAAGAGCCTCCAGCTTCACCTTATGTTTAAACACTTGTCACAGGTGAACGTTTCCCACCAGTAAAATTATAGCTTGCAATTTTCTAGGAATGGTGTCGTTTCAGTCCCAGCTTGCAGACGCTTCTTTCCTTTGAACTCTGACCTTACAGGTGGCACAGGCTGGCATACAGTGTGGAGGGGAAGACAGTCACACTCTACCTCGACTGTAAAAAGGTCACAACCCTTGACCTCCCCAGAGGTGACGACCCCAAAATCAGCACAGAAGGGGTTACGGTGTTTGGAAGACGACTGCTGGAGGAGGAAGTGTTTGAGGTGTGTGATGTGATATTAAATTATTATACCCCCCCTCCCCCTCCATGGACTGAGACACTTGTGTGTGTGTGTGTGTGTGTGTGTCTCTGTGTGTGTGTATTACAGGGTGAGATCCAGCAGCTGTTAATCGTTCCGGATCCCAGTGCAGCAGCAGATTACTGTCAGAACTACATCCCTGACTGTGACTCCGCCCTCTCGTATAGTCTGTTACTGGACCCCGAGGAGGTAGCTCAGTCCACAATGTCTCAACACATGAACAATACAGGAACATATTTCTGACAAAGGTTTTATGATGTTTTATTGTGCTTAGAAGACCTGTCTCCATTATCTCTCTCTATCTCTCTGTTTCTATCTCTCTCATGCTCTCGTGCTATCATTATCTGCCCATCTGTCTGTCTCTCTCTTTGTCTCTATCAGTTAGTCTCTCTCTCTCTGTCTCAGTTCAGCAGTGATTTATTGTCACGAATGTTATAAAAATCACATTGTTTCCACAACAATTCTAGAAGGCAGAAAGAAAAAACTTCATGTTGTGGCTCGGCAGCTTCATGCCTCGGTAGTTGCTGCAGCGCTGAACATCTCCCTTGTCCTTAAAAATTGGAACTAAAACACATTGTGTCTCACGCTGTGTCTCACTGTCTCTCAAGCTCTCATACTCTCTCACATATCACATTGCAGTGAAGGCAGCAGTGGGGTAAAGGCTGGGGTAAAGCCTATTCTTCTTCTCCTATTATGATTCAGCAGGTCCAGGTGTTCGCTAGGAGACAGCAGCACCAGGTCGTCCGCGTAGACATGAACTTTGACTTATGTATTGTTTTGGGTTAAGGAACTTTAGATTGTTCCAGCACCACCGCTAACTCATTGATGTAAATATTGGACAGATTTTAGCCCTGTCTCAACTCAAGTCCTGTCTCACCTCACGTCCTGTCTCACCCCACGTCCTGTCTCACCTCACGTCCTGTCTCACCCCACGTCCTGTCTCACCTCACGCCAGTCTCACCCCACATCCTGTCTCACCCCACGTCCTGTCTCACCTCACGTCCTGTCTCACCCCACGTCCTGTCTCACCCCATGCCCTGTCTCACCCCATGCCCTGTCTCACCTCACGTCCTGTCTCACCTCACGTCCTGTCTCACCTCACGTCCTGTCTCACCTCACGTCCTGTCTCACCCCACGTCCTGTCTCACCTCACGTCCTGTCTCACCTCACGTCCTGTCTCACCCCATGCCCTGTCTCACCTCACGTCCTGTCTCACCCCACGTCCTGTCTCACCCCATGCCCTGTCTCACCCCATGCCCTGTCTCACCTCACGTCCTGTCTCACCTCACGTCCTGTCTCACCCCATGCCCTGTCTCACCCCATGCCCTGTCTCACCCCATGCCCTGTCTCACCCCATGCCCTGTCTACGGTGGCCCTGAAGTGCAAAACAAATTAACAAAACTGAAAACCAAAAAACTGAACTGAAAACAAAATAAATTAAAATACGAAATAACAAAACCAAAAACAAAATAACTAATTAGCTTTGGGTTTTGATATATATATATTTTTTATGTTATTTTTTTCCGTTTTGTTGTTTTGTTTTTGGTTTTGTTATTTCGTATTTGAATTTATTTTGTTTTCAGTTTTGTTAATTTGTTTTGCACTTCACGGCCACCGTACCTGTCTCACCCCACACCTTGTCTTACCCCATGCCCTCTCTCACCCCACACCTTGTCTTACCCCATGCCCTCTCTCACCCCACACCTTTAAGTAAATTATTCTGTTTATTGTTCAGAGGTCAAGGGTTGAGATAATATTGTATACTTTACCTCCTACATCACTTTGTAAAACAGTCCTGTGTGCCTATAGAGTCAAACGCTTTTTAAAATTCATGAAACATGCAAATATTTTGGTGTTGATTAGAGACTGTCTGACTGTCTGTCTGTCTCTCTCACTCTCTCTCTCGCTCTCTCTCTCTCTCTCTCTCTCTCTCTCAGTTTTGGCTCTGGTTGATTTTAGTGTTAAACATGATGTCACATTTTCCTTGCCAGAGTAACGGGCATGTGTGTACCTGTACATCTATAAACAGTCATGTCTCTGTGTGTGTGTGTGTGTGTGTATTGCCTATAGATACACTTTTTATGATTTACTATCTTAACACATGACAACTATTTTTAAAGCATCAGCATGAATGAGTTTTTAGTAAAATTACAGCAGAATGTTTTTATTTCCACTTAAGTAGTTGTTAGATTTGAAACAGAGTTCCTCCTGAAAGCTCTAAAATAATGCAATACTGTAAATACCGTAAATTAAGTTCAGCAATAACATTAAGGTCTTGTTCACACGGGCGTTACATTTTTGGATAAACGAACGAGCTCTGAACGTCCTATAGGTTTATGTTGCGTGTTGTAGCGACGCTCGATTGACTTCTACACTGGCGTTCGTTTGTCTCTGTCTAACGCCAGCCTGCAGCCCAAATTGTAGTTTGTGTGTTTAACCTGTGGGGGGCAGTGTGTCGGGAACTGGATATGAAAGCCCCTGTCTTTTTATTTGAGGTGCCTCCTTTTAAAATGGACCATTTTGCTATATTAGACATTAATCTTATTGTTTTAAAAATCCTAATTAAATTATTATATTTTTATATAATATATAAAAAATATTTTTTTAAATAATACGTCGACGTGGGGAGAGAAAAAAAACGCCGCCGCTACTGGGTTCACCCTCTGACTGCACAACATTGGGTTAAAGGAAGTTTTTTGTGGTTTATGAAGAAATGCGAACATTTCCGCACAAGTTTTATTTTTTAAGCATTTTATTTTTGCCTTTTTTCCGCATTTCCCTCTGTATAGCGTGTAGGATTATGGGATATATCCGGTCCTCCGAAGAGTAAAATGGACGCGGAGAAAACAAACTAGACGCGGTTTCCTTGCGTTCGTTGGGATTTGAACGGCAAGAAAAAGCTGCATGCAACGTTTTTTTAACACCGTATAAACACACAGCCGGACAAACGCACGTCACCAAAGCCCGTGTGAACACCGTCAGTGACTCCTATGTGTAGAAAACCCTCTGCGCTTCATCCGTGATCACCGGACGCTACGAACGGCAGAAAAACACTCGATTTTAACGCCCGTGTGAACAAGGCCTAAGTTTCCATAAAGCTGCACAGATCTAGTTTTATCTGTTTCTGCAGGTCTAGAGTGATTGTTGAGTTATAAGACTTGTTGCTATGACGACATGTGTTTAGGTGCAGAAAGCTCCCCGGAAGCAGGTTGTTGAGGAATACGACGACCTCTACAGTGACCTCTCGGTTTCCACAGTTACGGCTGAACCCAGCGTCAGCGAGTATGAGGTGAGGGGGTGTGGTCACGGCAATCAATTCATATTTGGTTAAGTGGATAAGTGGGATGATCATTTCTTACACAGCTTATTTTAATGTTCTTCTGAAAGTCTGACAAAGTTCTTCTGATATTCTTGAGAAGCGTCCCTATAGGTTTCATGATGTTCTTCAAAAAGTTTTCCTGAAGTTCTCCCTAAACTCTGTTACAGTTCTTTTGTACTTTGCTTAAATTATCTTGAAATTTTTTTTGTAAATATCTCTTTATTTTTGCTCTTGTAAATTGTCATATAATTCCCCTGAACTTGTCCTCAAATCCATACTTCTTAAATTCTTCTTAAATTTTAAACTGTTCTGAACTTATCCTAGTTTTTTCTAACACACCGTTAAAGTTCTCCTAAATGTTTTCTAAAACTCCTAAGTTCTCCTAAGGTTGTTCTACTGCTCTTCTAACATTCTCCTGAAGTTTTTCCTAAAGCTTCTCAGAAGTTCTCTTAAAGTTTTTCTACATCTCTCCTGAAGTTCTCCTTGCATTTTTTAAAGTTCTTCTGAAGTTCTCCTGAAGCTCTACTGTATATCTTAATATATAGTTCTCTGTACATTCTTCTGAAGCTCTCCTAAAGGTCTCCTAAAGTTTTTCTAAATCTCTCCTGAAGATCTCCTAATATTATATTCTAAAGCTCCTATGAAGTTCTCTTGAAGTTTTCCTGTATGTCTTAGTTTGTATCTAACATTACAATATTTTTCCAGGTTGTGGAATACGAGGAGGTGGATAACAGGACGGAGTACGTGGTGAGAGATTATGAGGAATATGAGGAATATGAGGAGTATGAGGATCGCTATGGACCAGCCACCAGAAATGAAAACGACCTCTGGAATGGACGAGTACTTCATTTTATAATCCATCTGCATTTTATATGTCCATCAGATAGTCCATGGTTATCTAATTAAATCTCTCTTTTTATGTCTATCTCTCCATCTCCCCATCCCTCCATCCTTCAATGTCTTCAGACATCTGCAGAACCACAGAAAGGAGAAAAGGGAGAACCTGCCATGTTTTTAGAGGTGTGTTTGTGTGTAGGCTTACAAAATGTAAAGTGTAAAAAAGAAAAGAAAAACGCACATCACACATTCCCATCATCCACTGTCAATGTCATCATCATCATCATCATCATCATCATCATCATTGTCGAGTATCTCAGCTACTGTACGTTTTACAACAGTAACAAATATTAAAATATTCTGCCATTGAGTGCAGAGGTGCCAATATATATGGTATAACCAAATAATATTTTATTATTTATAAAATAATAAGCTATTTCTACATTAAAGCTGACCGAACTTGTCTAGCCCTGATCTAGGGAACTTTTGGAAACTTTTCTTAGTATGTGTGGGTCAATAAAATCCAAATTAGCCGACTATGTTTTATATTTCTGATTCTTCAAAGTAGCCAATTTTTCTCTGATGGCTTTGTTCACTCTGGACGTTCTCTCAGTCAGCATCATGAGGTCGGTTTCCCAACAACCCTGAAGGAGCTTCCAGAGCTGTTGCTTACTTGTTGGTTGCTTTTCCTTTATTTATTCAGGACCCGTCTGTTATCTGTCCTGTATCTGAGGATCTCTGCTGTTCAATGAGGTTCATCTGTCCTTCTAACTTTAAAATGAAATCTGAGAGGTGAAAGGTCAGAGGAGTCAGGAGGAGAGAGAGCAGGTGAAGACGCTCAGGTTTGACGCTAGTTTGAACACCTGAGAACATGCTCACAAACTGAGACGATAACAAGACTCGAGTGTGTGAACATCGTTAAGGTGTGACGTCGTTAAGGTGTGTGAGGTCATTAAGGTGTGTGACGTCATTAAGGTGTGGCGTCGTTAAGGTGTGTGACGTCGTTAAAGTGTGACTTCATTAAGGTGTGACGTCATTAATGTGTGTGACGTCATTAATGTGTGTGACGTCATTAAGGTGTGACATCATTAATGTGTGTGACGTCATTAATGTGTGTGACGTCATTAAGGTGTGACATCATTAAGGTGTGACGTCGTTAAGGTGTGTGATGTCGTTAAGGTGTGTGACGTCGTTAAAGTGTGACGTCATTAAGGTGTGGCGTCGTTAAGGTGTGTGACGTCGTTAAGGTGTGATGTCATTAAGGTGTGACGTCATTAATGTGTGGCGTTGTTAAGGTGTGTGACGTCATTAAGGTGTGGCGTTGTTAAGGTGTGTGACGTCATTAAGGTGTGACGTCATTAAGGTGTGTGACGTCATTAAGGTGTGTGACGTCAGTAAGGTGTGACGTCGTTAAGGTGTGTGACGTCATTAAGGTGTGTGACGTCATTAAGGTGTGACGTCATTAAGGTGTGTGACGTCATTAAGGTGTGACGTCATTAAGGTGTGTGACGTCAGTAAGGTGTGACGTCGTTAAGGTGTGTGACGTCATTAAGGTGTGACGTCATTAAGGTGTGTGACGTCATTAAGGTGTGTGACGTCAGTAAGGTGTGACGTCGTTAAGGTGTGTGACGTCATTAAGGTGTGTGACGTCATTAAGGTGTGTGACGTCAGTAAGGTGTGACGTCGTTAAGGTGTGTGACGTCATTAAGGTGTGTGACGTCATTAAGGTGTGTGACGTCATTAAGGTGTGACGTCGTTAAGGTGTGTGACGTCAGTAAGGTGTGACGTCGTTAAGGTGTGTGACGTCATTAAGGTGTGACGTCATTAAGGTGTGTGACGTCAGTAAGGTGTGACGTCGTTAAGGTGTGTGACGTCATTAAGGTGTGTGACGTCATTAATGTGTGACGTCGTTAAGGTGTGTGACGTAAGTAAGGTGTGACGTCGTTAAGGTGTGTGACGTCAGTAAGGTGTGACGTCATTAAGGTGTGTGACGTCAGTAAGGTGTGACGTCGTTAAGGTGTGTGACGTCGTTAAGGTGTGTGACGTCATTAAGGTGTGTGACGTCATTAAGCTGTGACGTCGTTAAGGTGTGTGACGTCATTAAGGTGTGTGACGTCGTTAAGGTGTGATGTCATTAAGGTGTGTGACAGTCCTGGTGACATCACTAAGGCACTAAACTGAATCTGTAAGATGATGTCACTCTGTGGTTACTGTCACTGTTCTCAGTGAGTCAGTAAAAAAGTTAATTTTATTTAACATTTTAAATATATTTAAAATATAATATATGTTACTTTATTTATTTGTTTATTTGATTATGTTTAATTTTTTCTGTAAATAAGAGTGTAACTGTTCATTTGTTTTCTGGATCTGCACAGGGCACATTGATTGAAGGACCCCATGGTTACCCAGGCCCTGAGGTAATAACTGTGTGTGTGTGTGTGTGTGTGTGTGTGTGTGTGTGTGTGTGTGTGTGTGTGTGTGTGTGTGTGTGTGTGTGTGTGTGTGTGAACGCGTATCAATGCACTTGTCTCAGCACGTGTACATACATGTATGGGTATGTGTGTCCTTCTGCATGTGTGTACTGTATACTCTGCGCGTGTGTGTGTGTGTGTGTGTGTGTGTGTGTGTGTGTGTGTGTGTGTGTGTGTGTGTGTCTGTGTGTGTCTGTGTGTGTGTGTGTGTGTGTGTGTGTGTGTCTGAGAGGCAGTAATACAGTATTTTCTGCCCACCACCTGCAGGGCCCACCTGGGGAACCTGGGCCAATGGGACCACCGGGACCAAGAGGAGATCCAGGAGAGCTGGTACGCAACACACACACACACACACACACACACACACACACACACTGTATGTGTAATAACTCTGTTGTCTTTCTCAGGGTCCTCCTGGTCTGCCGGGTCTGGCAGGTGCTGATGGGATTCGGGGACCTCCAGGGACATTTTTGTTGTTACCGGTGTGTGTGTGTGTGTGTGTGTGTGTGTGTGTGTGTGTGTGTGTGTGTGTGTGTGTGTGTGTGTGTGTGCGTGTGTGTGTGTGTGTGTGTGTGTATGTATATAAGTGTGGGAGAGAGAGTGAAAGAGAGGGAGAAAGATTTATACATGAACGTCAAACAAAAAATAGATGTTAATTATGTTGTTGTAGAGTTTGTGTCTGTATTTGTTGTTTTTGTTGTATTTGTTGTTTTTGTTGTATTTGTTGTATTTCTGTTGGAATCAAACCCACACGGCTCTATAAAATGTCCCAGCAGGATGTTAATAAACCAAACAGGAGTGTAAACGGTCTATAGAAATCCTGCTTGAGGAGAAAAGCAGCACAAACATCATCATTTCTTCCCTCTTCATTAGTTTCAGTTAAAGAGTGTGAAGTGTAATGAAGTGAAGCAAAAACTATTGATTCAAATATTAGTACAAAAAATATCTCAATATTTAATATAAAGATTAACATTATACTTTGGCTGCAACCTGCAAGCACAAATATTCACCCCCTTGAATGCTTGAATATTTAAAACTGTCTGTCTGTCTGTATGTCTGTCTGTCTCTGTCTATTTGCCTGTCTGTCTGACTGTCTGTATGTCTGTCGGCCTGTCTGTTTGCCTGTCTGTCTGTCTGTCTCTGTCTATCTCTCTATTTGTCTGTCTGTCTGCTTTTCTCTCTGCCTGTCTGCCTGTCTGTCTGACTCTTTGTCTGCCTGTCTGCCGTTCTGTCTCTGTCCATCTGTCTGTATTCCTGTCTGTCTTTCTGCCTGTCTGTCTGTCTTTCTGCCTGTCTGTCTGTCTGCCTTTATGTCTCTGTCTATCTGTCTGTCTGTCTTCCTTTCTGTCTGCCTTTCTGTCTGTCTGTTTGTCTGTCTCTGTCTGTCTATCTGTCTGACTGTCTGCCTGCCTTTATGTCTCTGTCTGACTGTCTGTCTTCCTGTCTGTCTGACTGTCTGTCTGCCTTTCTGTCTGTCTGCCTTTATGTCTCTGTCTATCTGTCTGTCTGTCTTCCTGTCTGTCTGCCTGTCTGTCTGTCTGCCTGCCTTTATGTCTCTGTCTGTCTGCCTGTCTGTCTGACTGTCGATCTGCCTGCCTTTCTGTCTCTGTCTATCTGTCTGACTTTTTGTCTTCCTGTCTGTCTGTCTGCCTTCATGTCTCTGCCTGTCTGTCTGTCTGTCTGACTGTCTGTCTGCCTGACTCTTTGTCTGCCTGTCTTTCTGTCTGCCTGCCTTTCTGTCTCTGTCTGTCTGCCTTTCTGTCTGTCTGTCTGCCTGCCTGACTGTCTATCTGCCTGCCTTTATGTCTCTGTCTGTCTGTCTGTCTGACTGTCTATCTGCCTGCCGTTCTGTCTCTGTCTATCTATCTGTCTGTCTGTCTGTCTGTCTATCTGTCTGTCTGCCTGTCTGTCTGACTGTCTGTCTGCCTGACTCTTTGTCTGCCTGTCTTTCTGTCTGTCTGCCTTTCTGTCTCTGTCTGACTGCCTGCCTGCCTTTCTGTCTCTGTCTATCTGTCTGACTGTCTGTCTGTCTTCCACTCTGCCTGACTGTCTGTCTGCCTTTCTGTCTCTGTCTATCTGTCTGACTGTCTGTCTTCCTGTCTGTCTGTCTGTCTGTCTGCCTTTCTGTCTGCCTGCCATTATGTATTTGTCTGTCTGTCTGTCTGTCTGCCTGTCTATCTGCCTGTCCTTCTGTCTCTGTCTATCTACCTGACTGTCTGTCTGTCTTCCTGTCTGTCTGTCTGACTGTCTATCTGCCTGTCTGACTGTCTCTCTGTCTTCCTGTCTGTCTGTCTCTTTCTCTGTCTGGCTGTCTGTCTGACTGTCTATCTGTCTGACTGTCTGTCTGTCTGACTGTCTATCTGCCTGCCTTTCTGTCTCTGCCTATCTGTCTGACTGCCTGTCTTCCTGTCTTTCTATCTGCCTGCCTTTCTGTCTCTGTCTTCCTGTCTCTCTGTCTCTCTGTCTGTCTGTGTTTCTGTCTGACTGTCTATCTGACTGCCTTTCTGTCTCTTTCTATCTGTCTGTCTGCCTGTCTGCCTTTATGTCTCTGTCTTCCTTTCTGTCTGCCTGTCTGTCTGCCTGTCTGTCTCTGTCTATCTGTCTGCCTGCCTTTATGTCTCTGTCTGTCTGTCTGTCTTCCTGTCTGTCTGACTGTCTATCTGCCTGCCTTTCTGTCTCTGTCTATCTGTCTATCTGTCTGACTGTCTGTCTTCCTGTCTGTCTGTATGACTGTCCCTCTCTCTCTCTCAGTTCCAGTCTGGAGGTGATGGCCATAAAATACCAGTGATTTCAGCTCAGGAAGCTCAAGCTCAGGCGATTCTCCAGCATGCCAAGGCAAGACAACACACACATCACACACAGCACATTAGACAACATGTAAAACACACTTTGGCTAAACAACACATTGAAAACAAAAATAAACATCTGTAATCAGTTACAGTGACTAAAATCCACCCCATCAGTCCAACACGCTTACAGACGTTACTGCAGCTGTTCATATGTACAAGCTAAAATAAGAAGAAACATCATGTTTAAGAGTCAGCCGTCAACCAGACTGTGTGTGTGTGTGTGTGTGTGTGTGTGTGTGTGAGAGACTCTTAGTCGAGAGTCACTTGTTTACTTTTCTTATATCCTCATAAATCCTGAGCCATTATGTGGAATTTTAATGTGTGTGTGTGTGTGTGTGTGTGTCAGCTGTCTCAGAAAGGACCTCCAGGACCATTAGGACTTACAGGACGACCAGGTCCACTGGTGAGAGTCCCAATTTGTTGATCATTTTGATTATGTTGATTTATTTCTCTATTCTTTGTTCCTAATCCCGATTAAGCAAATTTCAGAGATGTGTTGCTAAAAATTTAACTATTGGTTTTTTTTTTTACATTATGTATCTCCAGTATGCAGTGGTGAAGTCACTGCTTTCTACTGATATAGTGATTGACATAAAAACCAATTTTATTTTTGGCTTTCCAGCACTGCAGTGTGTTATGTAGCTGTCATAACCCAGTGGCACCAGTGACCTTTGTTATAATTAAAATATCTTAAGATCAGCAGAAGATTATAATGGCAACAGTAGTATTTATAATGGCAGGAGTAAACTATAATGGAAGCAGGAACAGTCAATGTATACAAGTAGAAGTAAACTGTAATGATATCAGTGACGGTTGTTAGCAGTAGATTATAATGGCAGCAGTAATTCAATTCAATTCAGTTTTATTTGTATAGCGCGTTTAACAATTGACATTGTCTCAAAACAGCTTTAAACAATCAAAAGAATTATTTAAGTTTGTATGGAATGTGAATGTGTATGAATCAAAATGTTCAGATAGTCCCTGGTGAGCAAGCCGAGGAAAAACTCCCTGAGATGGTAATAGGAAGAAACCTTGAGAGGAACCAGACTCAACAGGGAACCCATCCTCATCTGGGTGAAACAGATAGCAGGAAATGATCTGCATTTATACAGTGTTAAGTGTTAGGTTCAGCTATAATAGTTGATGTTAATTGATGTAAAATGGAGTCCAGTAGTTATTCGAGACTCAGATAGACTTGTAGAAAGTTCCAGTCCTGAACTATCGAATTGTCAAGTCCTCAGAGAAACAGCTGACAACACCAGTCGAGGCCAGAACCATCTTCTAAGTAGAGAGAATCATCCCCAGACACCAGATGCATCCCAAAGAGTCACACGTGGCATCCATGCGACGAGACCTCCAACCAGAAACCGGGCACCAGGATGGATCAGACAGGTCCGGAGGGCAGCGGGAGTCTGGATCACTGGCAGCTCAGGAACCACATGTGTAGCTCGACAGAGAGAGAGAGAGAAAGAGTGAAAGGGGGAGACAGGGGGAGAGAGGAAAGAGAAAGAGGGGGAGGAAGAGAAGAAGAGGAGAGATGGCAATTAGGTATGGTCACAGTCACAATGTCTAATGTGAATGTATATTTACTGTAGAGTGCAAGCAGGGACTCCGGCAGGACTAACTATGACATCATAACTAAAAGGGAGAGCCAGAAGGAAACACAAACATGAGGGCTCCCTGAGATGTAAAGCAAACAATCACCTCACCGTCAACAAACCTGAGTGATCAAATGAGAGTGAGGAAGACAGCATCTAAACATACCAGTTCACCATAATACTCTACGTCCATGAGTCCCCCAGATCTGCTCCTTTACCTTATGGCAAATCTATTTATAAAAATGCTTGGCTAAATAAATAGGTTTTTAGCCTAGACTTAAACACTGAGACTGTGTCTGAGTCCCGAACACTATTTGGAAGACTATTCCATAATTTTGGGGCTTTGTAAGAATAAGCTCCGCCCCCAGCTGTAGTTTTCATAATACGCGGTACTGATAAGCAGCCTGCATCCTTTGACCGAAGTAGGCGTGGCGGATCGTAAGACACTAGCAGTTCGCTCAGATACTGCGGCGCGAGACCATTTAATGCTTTATATGTCAAGAGTAGTATTTTAAAATCAATGCGAAATTTCACAGGGAGCCAATGTAGTGAATATAGGATAGGGGTGATGTGCTCATATCTTCTGGTTCTAGTGAGGACTCTCGCTGCTGCATTCTGGACTAGCTGAAGCTTGTTTATGCACCTAACTGAACAACCAGACAGTAAGGCATTACAATAGTCCAACCTAGAAGTGATAAAAGCATGAACTAGTTTTTCTGCATTGTTTAGCGACAATATATTTCTTATCTTGGCAATATTTCTGAGGTGAAAGAATGCTATCCTGGTGATATTATCTACATGAGCTTCGAATGAAAGGCTGGAATCTATAATCATGCCGAGGTCTTTTACTGTTGCACTTGAAGGAACAGAAAGGCCATCCAAAGTTACGGTGTGATCTAAGATTTTACTTCTAGCTGTATGCGGTCCTATGACTAGAACTTCTGTCTTATCGGGATTAAGCAGAAGGAAGTTAATTAGCATCCAATTTCTTATGTCCTGCACACATTGCTCAACTTTAGTAAGATGGTTTTCTCATCAGGTTTTGTTGAGACGTATAAATGTGAGTTGTCAGCATAACAATGAAAACTCATACCATGCTTACGGATTATGTTGCCCAGAGGAAGCATGTAAAGGGAGAAAAGCAGTGGGCCTAAAACTGAATCCTGCGGAACGCCAAACTCCACTAGAGAACATGCAGAATAATCACCATTTAAGTCTACATACTGATAACGATCGGTCAAATAGGATCTGAACCAGGAGAGGGCTGTACCCTTAATTCCTACTACATTTTCTAATCTGTGAAGAAGAATAACATGATCAATGGTGTCAAAAGCTGCACTGAGGTCGAGTAATACAAGCATAGTTACACAACCCTGATAAGAGGCCAATAGGAGGTCATTTACTACTTTAACGAGTGCTGTTTCTGTGCTGTGATGAGGCCTAAATCCTGACTGATACAGTTCATGTATGCCATTTCTATGTAGATATGAGCATAGCTGCTCCGCTACTATCTTTTCCAGAATCTTAGAGATAAAGGGGAGGTTTGATATTGGCCTGTAATTGGACAGCTGACAGGGGTCGAGGTCAGGTTTCTTAATTATTGGTTTGATGACTGCTACTTTAAAAGATTTTGGAACATAACCAATGCTGAGTGAGGAATTAATTATTCTCAACAACGGTTCTGTTATTACTGGTACTATCTGTTTAAGAAAATGTGTCGGTATAGGATCTAATATACAGGTTGATGGATTTGCAGAAGAGATGAGTGAAATTAGTTCATTCTCTTCAAGAGGAGTAAAGTATTCTAGGTTTGAATCTGACATGGCTAGGTTAACATCAGTATCAATTACATTGTTCGGTTTCAAAGCCTCAATTTTATGCCTGATATTTACAATTTTATTATTAAAAAAGTTCATGAAGTCCTCACTATTGCATGATGTTGTTGTGGAGATTTCTGTAGTGGTCTTATTTCTGGTTAATTTGGCTACGGTATTAAATAAAAATCTAGGATTATTTTTATTTTCTTCTATAAGAGTGGAGAGATACGTTGATCTAGCTACACTAAGCGCTTTCCTATAGTTCAGGATGCTCTCTTTCCATGCTATTTGAAATACTAACAATTTACTGTAGTTTGATGCCATTTATGCTCTAATTTCCGAGCGGTCTGTTTTAAAGTGCGCGTGTGATCGTTATACCAGGGAGCGAGTTTCTTATTGTCACGTTCTGCTATGTTGTTGGACTGTGGGCTTGGTGTTGAGGCATAGATGCAGAGGGGATGCAGTGAAACAAAAAGTCTTTAATAAATAATCCACATATGAACAAAACATGAACTAAGGAAGTTGGCTTATAACATGGAGCATAAGAAACAGAACTAAAACACTTAGACATACGACAAGGGATTACACAACTAATATACAATACAGACATGGGGACACAAACTGGACGAGACAAGACACACTAAACAGACTAAAGGACTAAACACAAGGGACTATACATGCAAGGGATAAACAAACAAGACAGGCTTGGCTAGGTCTACTGGCTGAGCTGCACATTAGCTGCTAAGCTAGCTCATAGCTAATCAGACTAATGGCTACACAGGCCAGTAGCCTGAGACCCAAGGGAATGAACAGACAAGGTGCACAGCAGACTAGGTATGAAACAGACTAAGAACTCTAAAGGTTAGTGGCTAAAGATGTTAGTACTGTACCTAAACAGACTAAGAGCTAAGCAGACAAGGAAACTAGACAGACTCAAAGACTAGACAGACTAAGATCTAAACATGTTAGTATCACCCTCATTAGTATTTAAACAGACTACTAGCTAAACATGCAATGGGGGTTACTTACACAAAAAGGTAAACACAAAAGGCTAATTCTCCTAGAGGCTAATCCTGCTAGGAGACACAGAGACAAAGCGACATAAACTAAATCAAAGCAAATACAAACTTAGAGCTCCAGAAACAAAATGCCAACTATAATGGAACCAAACTCAAACAGAACAAAACAAAACCCACATAACAGAAATTAATGCTCGACCCAGCTTCCCAGAACAAACAGGTATTTATGCTTATACTAATTGCATCCTCGGTTCAGCTGGGCATCTGCGTCAGCTGACCGAGGTGCCTTCTGGGAAACTGGGTCTACAACAAAAACTACAAACTAAAAACACTGCCCTCTAGTGGGCAACCCTCACACTTATCTCTAATAATTTTTCTTTTAGCTGGAGCTACATTATCTAAGGTACAACGAAGTGTCGACTCTAAATATTCAGTCGCCTGATCGAGTTCTGTGGGGTCAGACGGTGGCCTAATCGAAGTTGGTAACTCTGGGAGATTACTGATAAAACTCTGTGTGGTAGTTGATGTGAATGTACGTTTAATACGGTAGCGCGGTGCTGTGCGTACATTATCACTGTGACACACTTGAATGGAGACAAGATAGTGATCTGAGATAATTTCAGACAGTGGAATTGTGAATACATTTCTTATAATTAATCCGAAGAATATTACTAAATCTAAAGTGTGACCTGCTTTATGAGTGGGTCCTACTACACACTGATTTACGCCTACGGAGTCCAGTATGGATATAAATGCTGTTCTCAGAGGGTCTTCTGGATTCTCAAAATGAATGTTAAAATCTCCAGCAATTAACACTTTGTCTACAGAAACGACCAGGTCTGAGATGAAATCTGCAAATTCACTAAGAAATTCAGAATACGGCCCTGGAGGTCTGTAAATTATAATTAGTGGAATCGACTGAGCTGATTTAATATACTTAAATACACTTATGTTACTATAAAGAATTTCAAATGAGTTAAATTTGTGTCGGTGTTTTTGTACGATAGACAGATTATCATTATGAATAACTGCGACGCCTCCTCCTCTACCAGTTAACCGAGGCTGGTGTATGTAGCTGTATCCAGGAGGACTAGCTTCATTTAGAGCTACATACTCGTCCTGTTTAACCCATGTTTCAGTTAAACAGAGTATATCAAACGCCTGATCTGTGATAATTTCATTAACAATAACTGCTTTTGATGCGAGAGATCTAATATTTAACAATCCTAGCTTCAGATCAGAGGTGCCGGCTGCGCATTCAGTATGATCCGAGTTTGTGGTTTTTATGTTAATTAGATTATTGAAACAGACTTTCTGAGTCTTTCTACATGGTAACTTTCTTAGTAACAGTTGGTGTATTTAGGCAGCAGTTATAACGGTAATGGTATAGCAGGTACAGCAGTTATAACGGTAATGGTATAGCAGGTACAGCAGTTATAATGCAAACCATATATAATAATGAAAACAAAAGCAATCAGCTTGTTTAAGTAAATACATTTTTCACCAGTGATCTTTTAAATATCTTGTCTTTTCATCTGAAGGAAACTTCTAATTGAAACCAATTCTCAACCTGGATTTTGTTAAAACCCGTTGTTTGATTTTCCCAGGGTGCACCAGGGTCAAGGGGACTGAAAGGAGAAACTGGTCTGCTTGGTCCAACGGTATGGATGCTGTTATCATCTGCTTCACATTAAAATACTGCACGTATTCTGTAATGTGTCGATTGTGAACATTAATTTACAGGATGTATAAATGTCAGTGGATGTTTCAGATTGATCTTTTTCTATTTCTGTCTCTCTCTCACACAGGGTTCGCGTGGGATGCCTGGCAGCGCAGGACCAAACGGCAAACCAGGAAAACGGGTGGAGCATATATAGCTAATCAAGTATCTCTACTTAATGTTTTAAAGCTTGATAATTAAGTCCTTACATGGAATTGTTTCTGTATCGTCAGGGACGTGGTGGGGCAGATGGTGGTCGCGGGGAACCAGGAGAAACTGGAGCTAAAGTAGGTCATACCAACATATAGATACAAGGAATTAAGTAGAACAACACACTACTCTGTGATCTTACTGAACCTCATCAGCCAGCTCCATAAAGTCACTTTTAATAATCACCCACAATGCAATTTGTACATGACTATTTCTCTCTCTCTCTCTCTCTCTCTCTCTCTCCGTCTGTCAGGGTGACAGGGGCTTTGATGGTTTACCAGGACTTCCTGGAAACCAAGGACACAGGGTAAGCAAGACTAAGAAAGCAGAATATGATTTAAATGGCAGCTGTTTTAATGGCAGTAGTATAAGTTGTAAAGCCACCAGTGGCCCCATTAACAGTTGCTGCTAGCTGGAGCTGGACCAGCCGGAGTTTATAATGGCAGCAGCAACTGTTGCTGTATAATGGCAGCAGTAGATTTGAATGACAACCATAGATTATAATGGCATCAGTAACAGTGATGCATAATGATTATAATGGCAGCAGTAGGAGTTGGTACATAATGTCAGCAGCAGGTTTGAATGGCAGCCATTGATTATAATGGCATTAGTGACAGTTGCTGTAGAATGGCAGCCATTGATTACAACAGTTGCTATATAATTTCAGTACTAGACTCAAATGACAGTCATCTAGTATAATGGCAGCAGTAGATTAAATGGCAGCAGTAGATTATAATGGCAGCAGTAGATTCGAATGGCAGCAATAACAATTAAGTTTGCAGAAGTAGACTGTAATGGCAGTAGCAGCAGCTTTGGCTGTACCACCTGACGAGTGTGTCCATGTATGGTTGTAGGGTGAGCCGGGGAAGCGAGGGCGGATCGGTCCACCAGGAGAAACCGGAACAAAAGTAAAGTGTTTAAATGCATTTGAGTGTTTTCACTGTAATGTTCCATACAACATTGTATATGTACAGTACATTTATATTATTATATTACTATGACTTTGTAGGTGTGTGTGTGTGTGTGTGTGTGTGTGTGTGTGTGTGTGTGTGTGTGGGTATGTGTGTAAGCCCAGGCCATTTAATATGTGTTTATATCACTGCGTTCCTCAGGGTTCAGATGGCCAGTCAGGACCAAGAGGACAACCAGGAGAGCCTGTGTGTACTTCCGTTATACTCTTGTACTTTGATTGATTTGGGATTTTCGAGTAATTAGTTTAATATCTTGTTTATTTCTTTGCTTACTGCAGGGTGTACAGGGAGTGACAGGACCCAGAGGACTTTCTGGACCTACAGGACTGACTGTGGGTAGCACACGCGCACACACACACACACACACACACACACACACACACACACACACACACAATGACCTCCTGTCTAATGTCACTATGTATTTCTCAGGGAATTCGGGGAGTTGACGGAGTTCAAGGTCCAAAGGGTAATCAGGTGTGTATCCTTTCATCAAATCATCCTGTGATTTATTTTTTTATCAATTTCCCAGAGGAAACACCAGTAACTCACCCAGGTGAGGAGGAGAACGGACACACACACACACACACACACACACATACACACACACACACACATGGAAAGGAAAATTCCTGATTGGTTACAGAAAATAAAATGTAAATCAGGCTTTAATGCTAAGTTTTGTTCTTATACGCATGTTGATTTAAACTTCAGTACAAAGTCAGAGGTACAGAAAGTGTGCACCACCGCCCTCTAGTGGCCAATCATAATACCAGTGCTGCTATTTCTACTTCTACTAGTGATCATTATACTTTAATAACTACTTCTGCTCTTCATCATGTCATATTATTACTATTAATACAACTATTAATACTGCTTTTGGAAGACTGGTTGGCCAACTCATCTGTCTTGACGGACAATGATGATGCTTTATGGGTTAATCTGTCAGGGAGCTGCAGCACCTGCTGTGACTGTAGTTGGGGACATTCCGCATATGGCATTGGCTGAGCATGTCATGCATACTTGTGATGCCATTTTGGTCCTCACTGGGGATCCTATCAAACCGTTGATGCCAAATGATTCTCCAGAGTACACTGACGGTGGAAGGTGTTGATGTTGGAAGGTGTAGATTGCCCACATCTTGCTTCCATACATCTTGAGCCTGCTCATGACAAATAATGTGTGCTTTGGTGTTCATTGTGAACTTGTTGTCGTCCCAAATCCATTGTGGTTCCTGCTTTGCCAATGTACTTGTTGAGTCACGTGTACAGTGCTTTGTTTTGGTGGTGCCAATATGCATGTTGGTGTTTTCTGTCATTTCTTTTGTTTTTGTTGATGTTACAGTGTGAAACCCAGAATGCAACCTGAATTTAATCTATTGTTAATTGGGAATGGTTCTAATGATGAACCATCAAAATGGACTGTTTCCTTTATATCATGTGTAATGAGATTTGTAAGCTGAGGAGCTTTGGTGGACCAGTTAGTGCCGAAGAGGCTCTTTCTGCTCACCAGTTCAAATATTTTGGTCAGGTCAGTGGAGGTGATGTAGACAGGTTGCCTCTGACACCAACTGGTGTAGTGAGAAGATCATTATTTTAGTCAAAACTCTGTGCTCTGAAACCACACTGAAACCCAGGGTAGATGTGATCTGTCAATGTCTGCAGTCCCTGGCAAACAGTGCTAAGTAAGGATATTCTACCGTAGTTGTTGAAATCACTGCAGTCACCTTTTTAAAGCCAGTTGGTATCTTGTGTAGTTCCTCCCACCCAGTTGGCAGAGGAGCTTTTGTAGATGAGTGAGCAGTGTGGTCTTTCCACCATTTCCTTTTCAGAGCCATGACACTAGCTGATTCATTTATAAGTTCAGTTGTTCATCAAGCTTGTCTATGTGGCTAATGGCTGTGTTGGTGGCCACATCATCACATGAGAACAGTATATCTCCTGGAGTGATCAACCCATCACTCCATTTGATTATCTTTGCCTGTGACTACGTGGCTTGTGCTGCACTGTTGCCACCTTACTGGTGCAGGGACTGCATGCCATCTTTATTACTAATATAAAAGATTAGAGTGAAGATGCTCTGGCAGAGTTTGAACCTGTGAATTTACATTTAAAGCATTTAGCAGACACCCTTATCCAGAATAACTTACGTTAGTGGTTTAAATTGTCCATCAATAAATATATCCTTACACTGGTTCACTAGGTTACTGACTAAAAAACCTTCAGTTGAATTCTGAAAGTGTTTTTCTCAGGTGTTGCTAGCGCATTGCACATTCCCTGTTTGCATGGGATGATTTCTCCAGAAGCATGCCTGGATGTGTTGTACAGAGAACTTGAGGAGCCCAGTATTCAGGTCCCCCTCTCAGCTACACTGGCGTCAAAAGGATACGGTTACACATATGCCATACAATGCATATGTGTGGCACCAACTTTTCTGCAGGATGTGCTGGAGAGTGTTATGATGTGGGTCGCGCGAGGGGCAGAGCCGCGCATAACCTGAGCGGGCAGATCCGCAGGCTGCTACTACGTGGAGTTCTGAATAGGCAAAGGCGCGGACATTTATACACGCGGTTGCAAGGCAACACCGATGTAAGGCAATCAGCCTGAATGAGCCGCACCTGGCGGCGTGTTTATATAAGGGTCCTGATACCTCAGCACTTTGTGCGATCATTTACATAGAACCGGGAAGGTATCAGGGCCAAAGACAAAGAAAACAAAGAAAATAAATGCCACTGTCAAAGACCCAGCCTCTGCTTCTCTAAGACACTGGTGAAAGAGAGAGAGAGAGAAAGCGGTGAGCTGTCCTTTAAGCACACGCTCTTAGGTTAACTATAAAGTTTACACAAAAACCCCTTTCTCTCAAATATTTCCTGGGTAAAAGCATTGGCCCCGAGAGGATATTACTTTTTGTTTTAGTTTTTGCGTACACGGTGGAGGGCTAATTATTTTGTGTTTTCAGTTTTCTTTTGTTTTCTTTAAGTTCCTTAATTAATAATCCCACACCATCTCCAAACAGGAAGGTCTTCCCGTACTCTCAAACTATTTTGTTAAAGCCCTGTGACAGGGCGTTTATAAACATTCTTACATCTTGTGGTGCGGCTCTCCATACTGCACCACGTAACTGAGAGATGTTTATTATGGCACCTAACTGCCTTTTCTGTCTGGGCCAAGACTGTTAAATGACTTGCTTTGATGTCCTTCATCTTTCCAACAATGAGGGTCAAAGCCAAGTCAAGTCAAGTCAAAGCAGAATAACAACATTCCAATCAGTAATCCAGAACCTTGACAGTTTGAGCCACCACTGCCCTGTTTGACCCACTAATGCCCATGCTCAATGACCCAAACATGTGGAAATGGCTTGGAGCGAGGTCAGGACTGTAAGGGGAAAGTGGCAATACCTTCCAGCTGAGTTACTCTAATGTACAAGTGGTGTTGGTTAATGATTGCGTGTATAGTTCCCACAGGGAGATGCGTCTCTTCCACAAGTCGATTTATAAGGCGTTTCACTCATTAAATGTTCATGACTGCAGCGGGCTCCGAGCCAGCTCGCCCGGGATCGTCATTACCAATTGTATGGCCTTATTTAAATTTTTTTACACCATTCAAATGTTATTTCTGCGTCTCATCACTGTTCTGTGCTTGAAGTCATCTGTAAATGTCAATCACTTTTACGTCTTCGTTAACCAGAAATTTATCCATATTTAACCTATACTTGAGCCTGATTGGTGAGGGTCAGGATTTATCCACACACAGTGGCCTCCACTGGTCATGTCTGTGGGCCAAGCTCCACCCTGTTCAGACCTCCTGCTTTAGCCTGGGGCCCTTCAGCTGACATGTGGTGCCAAGAAGAGGCACAACCGGAGTCTTGGCAGTGGAGAAACTATGGAGTGTCAGGAAGACTTATGCGCTCGGCTTCCTTTGCTCTTGAGCAGGCCTTGGGCTAGACACAGGGTTCAAGCACTACACCACACACTGCACTGGAGGCATCTCACTCATCCTGTGTACACGTTGACTAGCGTACACTCTTAGATGTTCTCTTTTAGCACTACAACTATTAATAATACTACCAATCTTACTAGTGTACTGTTATGACAAATATTATTACTTTTACTGGTACTATTTCTATTTGCGCTAAAAGTAGAAAATTGTAAAATGGAATATAAAGAATAAAATAACTCATTAGACGCTGACAAAACAGATTATTTAATGAAATAGACGCTGTTCAATAATTTTTAGAATTAATACTATTTGATAGTAGCACAGTTGATTGATTATGTAAATTAGTTTAGAATATTGAGTATTACTTATGGAAAAGTGTTTTATTCGACTCATTATATATCACTTCCTATTTGTTCAGGGATCTCCAGGTGAACCTGGGCCACCAGGACAACAGGGAAACCCAGGATTCCTGGTACCCAACACACACACACACACACACACACACACACACACACACACACACAGACATTCAAGTAAATAAATAAACAGTACACTCACAATTCCTCTGTAACATGCACTAAATCTTTCAATAAATATCTTTCCAGGGATTTCCAGGACCTCAGGGACTAATCGGATTACCAGGAGATAAGGTATAGCCATGTGTGTGTGTGTGTGTGTGTGTGTGTGTGTGTGTGTGTGTGTTTAAGTACATATATGCTTACATTTTTGTGATTTTTTTAGGGACCTCAAGGAAAGAAAGGAATGCAAGGGCTGCCGGGTACTGATGGGCCTCCGGTTAGTCTCTCTCTCTCTCTCTCGCTCTCTCTCTCTCTCTCGCTCTATATCTATTCAATTCAATGCAATTTTATTTATATAGCGCTTTTAACAATGGTCATTGTCTCAAAGCAGCTTCACAAAAATGAAAGAAAATTTACAAAAAATGAAAAATAAATTTAGAAAAGAAAATATTTGGAAGTGTGTATGTGTGAGAAAAATGTGTCTAGATAATAATGAGATGAATGAATGATGAATTAAATGTCTCTGATGAACAAGCCAAGGGTGACGGTGGCAAGGAAAAACTCCCTGAGATGGCATTGTCGAGCTACACATGTGGTTCCTGAGCTGCCAGTGATCCAGACTCCCTCTGCCCTCCGGACCTGTCTGATCCATCCTGGTGCCCCGTTTCTGGTTGGAGGTCTCGTCGCATGGATGCCCCGTGTGTCTCTTTAGGATGCGTCTGGTGTCTGGTGATGATTCTCTATACTTAGAAGATGGTTCTGGCCTCGACTGGTGTTGTCAGCTGTTTCTCTGAGGATTTGACAATTCGATAGTTCAGGACTGGAACTTTCTACAAGTCTATCTGAGTCTCCAATAACTACTGGACTCCATTTTAACATCAATTAACATCAACTATTATAGCTGAACCTAACACTTAACACTGTATAAATGCAGATCATTTCCTGCTATCTGTTTCACCCAGATGAGGATGGGTTCCCTGTTGAGTCTGGTTCCTCTCAAGGTTTCTTCCTATTACCATCTCAGGGAGTTTTTCCTTGCCACTGTCGCCCTCGGGCTTGCTCACCAGGGACTATCTGAACATTTTGATTCATACACATTCACATTCCATACAAACTTAAATAATTCTTTTGATTGTGTAAACCTGCTTCGCGACAATGTCAATTGTTAAAAGCGCTATACAAATAAAACTGAAAATTGAAATTGAAATTGAATTAGGAAGAAACCTTGAGAGGAACCAGACTCAACAGGGAACCCATCCTCATTTGGGCGATAACAGATAGAAATGATATAACATCTTGTGTGTTGTGCAGGTGAAAATTAAATATGACAGAAATTATTTAAATTGACATGAAGACCAGTTCAGCATAGGGACGAGTCAGTAGGTGCAGAGGGCAGATGAGGTCTGGATCACTGGAAGCACAGGAGCAGCATGTGTAGCTCCAAACATCATAAAGCTGAATCCAGCTGGAGCTGGTCCTTCTCTGGATGCCTCAGGAACCTCGCAGGATCGGCCTTTGTCTACTGAAGCTGGCAAAATCTCCCGATGCCTCGGGATGGGTAGAGAAATACAGAACAGATGGGGAGAATTAGCGTAGTTGCCATTCGGGATAGGTGTACTGGAGTATGAGGTTATGGGATGAGTTATGTGTATGCCAGATTAAAAAGATGCGTCTTGAGTCTACTTTTGAACTGAGAAACCGTGTCTGCTCCCCGAACACTGTCTGGAAGGCTATTCCAAAGCTTTGGAGCTAAATATGAAAAAGCCCTACCCCCTTTTGTAGATTTTGAAATTCTGGGAACTACCAGAAGTCCGGAGCCTTGTGATCTTAAGGCGCGTGGTGGATTGTAGCGCATCAGAAGACTGGTTAGGTATGTGGGAGCTAAACCATTTAAGGCCTTGTATGTAAGTAATACTATTTTGTAATTTATTGTAAACTGAACAGGTAGCAGTGCAGGGATGATAATATTGGGGTTATATGATCATATTTTCTGGATCTAGTGAGAACCCTGGCGGCTGCATTTTGGATTAACTGAAGCTTGTTTATTGAGGATGCAGGACAACCACCTAGTAATGCATTACAATAGTCCAGTCTGGAGGTCATGAATGCATGAACTAGTTTTTCTGCATCAGATACGGATAAGATGCTCCTAAGTTTAGCAATATTTCGAAGATGGAAAAAGGCTGTTTTTGTGATATTTGAAATGTGATTTTCAAAAGACAAGTTACTGTCTAATATTACTCCCAGATCTTTTACTGCTGAGCTGGTAATAACAGTACATCCTTCTAAGCGCAGGCTGAATTGTGAAAGCTGTCTAAGCTATCTATATCTCTCACAAACACACACAAGCACATACACACACACACACACTTACTGGTTACACAGCCAATATAATTGCCATAATAACATGCATCGCTCTCTATTTTCAGGGTCACCCAGGAAGAGAAGGACCACCAGGAGAGAAAGGACTGTCGGTATGTGGCTTTAAATGCGTGCACACACACACACACACACACACACACACACACACACACACACACACACACACACAATTATTTTGCCTATTTGTTCTTTTAATCCATCATTCATCCTTTTACCTCTTTCATCTCAGTGTGGAAGTTTCTTCAGTAAAAGTTCATGTAATTCACAGTAACTTGGGTCTTTTGTTTTCTGTGTGTGTGTCTGTGTGTGTGTGTGTCATGTAGGGTTTAGTTGGAGTTCAAGGCCCTGTTGGATATCCAGGAACCAGAGGAGTGAAGGTTAAATACTTTACCTGCATGTGCATTGAGGGGTGTGTGTGTTTTGAGCGTGTGTGTGTCTGTGTGTAATGGTAAAGGAAATTGATTTAGTTTTTGTCTGTCTGTTTCAGGGTGCTGATGGTTTGAGGGGACTGAAAGGAAGTAAAGGAGAAAAGGTGAATGGAAGCTCCGCCCACACTGTTTCAGTTCAGCTAACTCCGCCCACCATGAAACCTGACCCTAATCACACTCAATTCACCCACGCCAATCTGAGCAGCACTGGCCAGTCACATGTATCTGTGGTCTCGTGTATGTGGAAGAGGGCAGATATCAATGCACCTGGTTTAATGTGTCTCAGAGGGGGCACGGGGCACATATTACCCTGTATTTTTACCATGAGCTGATCTCTGATCCAATGCTTGGATTCAGAAGCATCCCAGAAACTCTGGTCCTCTCTGCTCCACTAAAGATATGCCTCTTGTCTTTTGCCCCACTTGGCTCACTTCTGAAAACAGTTCCACCAGTTAGTACCAGGTAGTGCTCTCCACATGAATATTCATACCAAGCCAAAAACCATATCAAGTCACTCTGCTGCTGAAATGCTCCCTGGTGGGACGTAACACAAGAACCTGGGTCAGAAAAGTGACATTATAGATCAGCTCCAGGTGGAGATCAGTTTCCAATGGAAGCGTTAACACTAGCAAGGATCTTCTGTCTTCTGAAATCTCTTCCTGCTGACTCAGGAAAAGTGTTTTAACAGAGTAGGGTGTAGTTTCAGATGATGGACATGAGATGATGGAGACTAGGTTTGGTGGTTCACAGGTACTGACTGCATGTATTGTGTTTTTTTTAGGGTGAAGACGGATTTCCAGGAGCGAAAGGAGAAATGGGTGGAAAAGGAGATGATGTAATTCCCATTTACTCAACACACACAATGTTCTCTAGGTTGATTGCTCGCATTGGGATTATGGGCTCTGTTCCAAAATTTTGTGTCTTATTCAAGACCTAATCCCTGCAATGAGTTTTAAAAAAGAGCCTGTGGTTGGAGTGGTGTCCATTGATAGTGCTGTCCCACCCTTTCCACACAGGGAGACTCTGGACCTCCAGGAATGCGTGGTGAAGATGGCTCAGAAGGTTTCAAGGGTCAATCGGGCCCAATAGGAGACCCAGGACCCTCTGGCATTGCTGGAGAAAAGGCACAGATAATTAATCGTTGTCATTATCAATATTTTTGGAAATAAAACCAATCTTAAAGAGCTGATTCTCTCTTTCCACAGGGTAAACTCGGCGTCCCGGGGCTGCCAGGTTACCCTGGGCGGCAGGGACCAAAGGCAAGACCTGAACACACACAATCCTTAATTAATGTGTGTGTGTGTGTGTGTGTGTGTGTGTGTGACATGATGATAATCAGTTCTGTTTCCTTGTGTGTGTTTTGTGTTTTTCAGGGTGCAGATGGCTTCCCGGGGCCTGTTGGTGTTCCAGGGGAGAAAGGACGAAAGGTCAGTAAGTGTTAGTGTAAACATCTACTCCTCCTATGATCAATGCCAAAATGGGGATTCTACAAAAATATCTTTTTTTTTTTTTAGATATTTAGACTACAAGCAACATTTAGGTAGATGAGTAATTTTCTCTGACATCAGTGCAGCTGCCAATCACAGGTTTATAGTACGGCACATATTCTAATACCTAATACCTTGTTTCTATAGTAACAGTTCGTACACAGGGACTGGTGCAAAGTGGATGTGTACAAAGATGTTGAAGTTTGTGTAACGTTAGTGTAAGGAGTCTCCAGTGTCAGTGTCATGTAACAGTCAGAGAGAATGCTGTAACCTCAGGGGAAGGAGTCTCCAGTGTCAGTGTCATGTAACAGTCAGAGGGAATGCTGTAACCTCAGGGGAAGGAGTCTCCAGTGTCAGTGCTGTGTAACAGTCAGAGGGAATGCTGTAACCTCAGGGGAAGGAGTCTCCAGTGTCAGTGCTGTGTAACAGTCAGAGGGAATGCTGTAACCTCAGGGGAAGGAGTCTCCAGTGTCAGTGCTGTGTAACAGTCAGAGGGAATGCTGTAACCTCAGGGGAAGGAGTCTCCAGTGTCAGTGCTGTGTAACAGTCAGAGAGAATGCTGTAACTTCAGGGGAAGGAGTCTCCAGTGTCAGTGTCATGTAACAGTCAGAGAGAATGCTGTAACCTCAGGGGAAGGAGTCTCCAGTGTCAGTGTCATGTAACAGTCAGAGAGAATGCTGTAACCTCAGGGGAAGGAGTCTCCAGTGTCAGTGTCATGTAACAGTCAGAGGGAATGCTGTAACCTCAGGGGAAGGAGTCTCCAGTGTCAGTGCTGTGTAACAGTCAGAGGGAATGCTGTAACCTCAGGGGAAGGAGTCTCCAGTGTCAGTGCTGTGTAACAGACAGACAGAAAGCTATAAAGCTAAGCTTCCCACATCTTCAGGACAGAGGAATTTAGCAGATTCTTAGTAACAAGCTGTGATTTTTATCTTTTTAACTTCAACAGACAGACTTAAAGAAAGGCTTGTGAGGGAAATGACTGTAGTTTTTAATTCAAATTGTAATTGTTGATAAATTCTTATAGTATAAAAGGTCCTTTTTTGTCTGGTTTGCTTTTATTGATTTGAGTGTATGTGTTTGGTTTAGGGTCCAGCAGGTCCGGCCGGTGCTGCAGGACAAAGAGGTCCCAATGTGAGTGTCCATTCACCTCACTGTCCAGATTATCATCAAACTCATTGTACAGCCCTCACGTCTACTTGGGGCCACTTGGACTACTGTCCAACTCACTTTCCACCTCACTGTCCACCTCATCGTCCACCTCACTGTCCACCTCACTGTCCACCTCACCATCCCCATTACTTTGTCTTCAAATTTAGGATGGAGGCCAAACCAATAATACAACTGTGTGTGTCTGTGTGTGTGTGTGTGTGTGTGTGTGTGTGTGTGTGTGTGTGTGTGTGTGTGTGTGTGTGTGTGTGTGTCACTCACAGGGTGCCCGGGGAGCACGAGGGGCAAAAGGACCAACAGGAAAATCAGGAGAAAAGGTCATTTGACATTGAAGTAGTTTTAAAATAATGGTGGCTGCAGCTACAGTAACTGTTTAGACGTTACTTTTAGGTGTTTCTGTAACCAGGACTGTAGAATAATTTAGCGATCAGTGTGTATTCAGCAGTGTCTCTTGTCTGCAAAATGAAATTTTATGCTTTTCTATTTATATATATACACACAAAAATTCTGTTTTTTTGAAGGGCTCAGCAGGACATGATGGGACTGTGGGACCATCAGGAGAAAGAGTATGTATACATACACACACGCGGATTCATACACACACTCACATCCACTAAATACACAGTGTATATTACTATATTACACATGCACAAACATCAGTTTCATTGTCTCCATTAATTGCTTGATTTATTAATTCACTCAGGGACCTCAAGGGCCCCAGGGTCGTGTAGGAGAGATCGGACCAAAGGGGCCAAATGTGAGTGCACTTTATCTATCTATCTATCTATCTATCTATCTATCTATCTATCTATCTATCTACATTTACAACACTTAGCATGCACACTTTCTAAGATTTGACTAAGAATACCATCAAGCTAAACAACTTTTGTGGAGGTTAATTGGACTTTGGAATCAGAATGCATTTAAAAGTCATTAAGGGTGCCTCAGAGTGGCGCAGTGGTAAAGTTCTCGCCCTATCGGAGATCGCTGGTTTGGTTCCCGGGTGATGCTGTAACCTCTCGCAGCCGGAGGTCTAGAGGGAGCTGATTGGCCGAGCTCTCTCAGAGGGGAGGGATGAGAGGTACTTCGGGTTCCCACATTAATCTACAGCCAATCAGGGGCGTCTGTGAGCTCACGCAAGTGGAAGGAGCGGATAGCGCTGTCCTCCGAGTGTGTTACGCCATCCCCAACGGTGCATCAGTGAGCAGTTCAAAAAGATGCGGTCGGCTGGCGTCACGTGGTTCGGAGGAAACATGTGATAGTCTTCAGCCCTCCTGACTGAGTGGTTGTAGTATCCTTAATGTGGGCGCCCCCTAGTGACAGGGAGGAAATGGACATGACTAAAATGACTAGAAAATCTGAAAAAATTCCCCAAAAAAGAGTCATTAAAGCTCTTTGTACATCCAGGGGAAGTCCATTCATCACCACGGTGCAGCACAGTTAAGCACCTTGATGTATGTCTTGCTTGTTCCTAGAGAGAGGAAGGTCTAGTCAGGCAGTGCTAGAGCATCAGGTGCTGTGTGTTGCAGGACAGGTTGTGGTTATATGCCTTGAAGTTGGTGGGTGCTCCTCCCTTTTGGCTTTGTAACGTAGGAAAGCATCAGTGTTTTACTTCTGATGCAGGCAGTTGATATGGGAGAATTTGTGGAGGTTAAAAGCAAGCGCAGCTGCCTTCTGGATCAGGTACAGATGAAGGATGGAGTCCTGCCAGAGTGCATAAAGCTTCTCAGTAACTGCCACCAGGGCAGAAGATAAAAGTTTATTACCATTTACCATGACAGAATTTTGTTTGGCCATGCTACTTGTAATGATCACGGACATAAGAAAATATAACCATATAATATACAGTAACTATACAAAACAAATTTTAAAAAGTGGTCTTAAAGGTGGTTTACAAAACCAGATGACATAAATGATGAGACACAAAAGATATACATTTTTAAAAAGCATATCTGAAACTCTGTTTACAGTAAATGGGAGGGAGAGGGAGGTTACGCTTGGAAAGATGCAGAGATGGTCCTGTAGCAGATGGCAGAATGATAAACAGGTGGATGGATGGTTTATGTCCCTGATGATGCTACAAGCTGTCCTTTGGACTGGGTTCGGATCTTGGAAGAGATCTTTTTATGGGAGATTGTTTATGGGAGGTTCAATAACTTTAGAAAGAAATGTGAGAAGTGATACTGGTTGATGGTTTTTGATGTCTGAGCTGATCTTTAAGATTAGTATAACATCCTGTAGGTAGTCAGGACATTACCAGGTAAAGGGGAGGACATCTTGTGAAATACTCTGGAGCATTTTCGAAGGGATGGGATCCAGGTGGGGGGATAGCTGGCCAAGATAACCTGCAGAAAATGTCTTAAGGGAAGAGTGAATGTTTGCTGTAGGAAGGAAGGAAAGAAGGAAGGAAAAATTTTATTCATAATTTTGTTGAAGAGTGTGGGAAAGTCCACAACAGTCAGGGAGCAACAAATGAAACAATTATTATGAAGCTTGCACGTATGTCTCATTTGTATACCTATCTCACTGGCTAAACAAAATATAATTCTCATTAGTCTGGATGTACATCTGCCATAACATACATAATAATGAAAACTGAAAACTAACATAATCGCTCACTGTGTTCATGTAACATTTCATTATTCAGGGTCCTGCTGGGAAAGACGGGTTACCTGGGCATCCTGGCCAGCGGGGGGAGCCGGTGAGCTCACTTAAATATGAAAGATTACATGTTAAATACGTCAAGAGTTTTGAGACTCCTCTTTGGTGTTGGTGGGCGTTGGTGTTTACAGCTATTTGTCCATTTCCTGTATTCAGGGTTTTCAGGGAAAGACAGGACCCCCAGGACCTGCAGGTGTGGTGGGACCTCAGGTACGCTCACATGTCGCAAACCACATTATAGGCTACTGTGGACGTGTCACAGGTATTCGTAATATAGACCACATAAACACTAGAACTCATTCTATTTTCTCTTCTTTTCTGATTTAGGGGAAGTCTGGAGAAACTGGACCAATGGGAGAAAGAGGTCATCCAGGAGCCACAGGACCACCTGGAGAGCAAGGTTTACCTGGTGTAGCTGGCAAAGAAGGAGCAAAGGTCAGATTTTCCAGATTTCCAAACCATTGTTTACACACTGTGGCTATGAAATAATGATGTTCAGCCTTAAATGAAATAAGTCATGGGCATTTTGTAAATCTGCATAAGTCTCCATCAGTTAAAGACAAAATAAAAACATTATTACGTGAATGTTTCTTGGATATATGACTACAGTAATATAATGAGAAAGCCTCTCAAAATTATGTCTTTGTGCCCCATATTGTATTGCTTAGGGAGATCCTGGGAGCACAGGGACAGCAGGGAAGAGTGGCCCACCTGGGTTAAAGGGTTTCCAAGGAAGCCGTGGAGCAGCCGGTTCCATGGTGAGTGTGGGTTACTATGACTATATTTAACAGAGAAAGCTGAGATTTATACAAGGGTTAAAATGGTGGGGGGGGGGGGATTAAAAATTATCAATAGGATATGTTTGACAGGATGGAAATTTTTGATTAGTTGTAAACTGATCATGTGATACTGTATGTGTCCTGTAGGGGCCAGCAGGACTGAAGGGAGGGGCAGGACCTGTCGGACCACTCGGACCTGTTGTATGTACACTCTTATCTGCTTAAATTCTGTCTGAATTACTTTGATTCTAAAAGAGGGAGGATATATAAAACTAACGGTCTGTCTGTCTTTTTCTCTGATTTGTCTGTCTCTATCATTCTTTGTCTCTGTCTGCATGTTTCTCTGTCTCACTCTTCTTTCTGTTTGTCTCTGGCTTTATGTCTTCTGTCTCTTTGTGTGTCTCTCTGTAGGGTGCTACAGGTGAGAGAGGTCCTCCTGGTTTGGCAGGAGCGATTGGTCCGCCTGGACGAACTGGAGCAGTTGGCGCTTCTGGACCAATAGGAGAGAAAGGAGAGCCTGTAAGCCCTGCCCCTGTCTATAAATTAGCAAATCCATATAAGTTTAGTATTCATAACAGAATGGCTAAATTGATGTAGAATATTAGCATGTACTGTATACTCTTAGTCCAGTTCCATATGCTGTCCCTCATGCAGGACAACGTTACCTAGCTCTCTTTACCCCGAAGGTGTGAACATAATCACTGATCTGCAACTGATTTATTCTCTGCCTGAAGTTTTGAATCCCTGTGACAACAATGAAATATAGAAATACAATAGGATAATGAAATCATATAACTGGTAACTGTAGAACATCACGATAGCAGTCTGCTTACAGAAACACTGAACACCACATGCTTTTGTCTCTGTGAGTAGGGAGAGAAGGGTCCAATTGGGCACGCAGGGCAGGATGGAGAGCAGGGTGTTGTGGGGTTGCCCGGAGCCACTGGTCCTCCAGGACCCCCAGGAGAGGATGGAGATAAGGTAACGTCTTTATGCATTAGACAAGGAATGCCAATTTGTTATTCCTAGTATTTTTGTATTTTTACACATATAATTTTTATATTGACTCTTTTTTTTACTTTTGAATGTGTTCTTGTGTGTGACAGGGTGAAGTTGGAGGTCCAGGACAGAAAGGGAGTAAAGGTGATAAAGGAGAACATGTAAGTTTTTTCATTCTCATTTCTTCAGGATGTAAAAAGTATCTCTGTAGAGGCAAACCAGATCATTTTAATAATTTTAGTAGAATATTGATATGAGTAGATGATGCTAAGCATCGTTGGTGATCATTTTAATGCTCTATGCACATAGAGTGTCAAATTGGGACTAATGCTGTAATTTCTAGTGAATGATGGAGTAAAACCAATTGACATTTACAGAAAACTTACAGCCTCCCATGAACAGGAGTTATTGTACAGTCCTGATCCCACGCCAAAGCCATTTCCACATGTTTGGAAAATCAATTTGAGGAGTTCTTGGGAGGCCAGCATTTCAGACATGAAGCAGGCAGGCTCATCTGGGTGAAACAGAAAGCAGGAAATGATCTGCATTTATACAGTGTGTTAGGTGGCAGGCAGTTCAGCTATGATAGTTGATGTTAATTGATGTTAATATGGAGCCCAGGTAGTTATTGGGGACTTTCCTTTGGCTGTTGATGAAGTGTTTATGGCGTCCCCTTTGGGTGGGGAGCCACTGGTCATTCCGTAACAATGTTATGCGAATGTGTGTGTTTATTTAAACAGGGACCTCCAGGTCCAATCGGGACTCAGGGACCAGAAGGACAGCCAGGAATACCGGTAAGACAATACAGTACATTCAGTTAGACTGCATTTGTAATAGGTTTAAGGACATTTTAAATCTTTCCTTGTCTGTATGATGGACACCAGGTTTTTGTCACATCTGCTAATCAGAGCTATGATGACTCTTTCAGGTCACTTTGGTTTGTGACTTTTAATATGCAATATGAAAAATATGAGTGTGTCTTTTGCCATACAGGGTGTGGATGGAGAGCATGGACTCCCAGGGCAACAGGGTATGTACGGGCAGAAAGGAGATGAAGGAGTACGAGGCTTTAAAGGAGCCACAGGACCAGTGGGACTTCAGGTACATGTCTAAATAAATAGCGTGATAATATTAATGACAGAACTGTCTATATTCCTCTCAGTGCTTAGCCAATCAGAACGAATGATATGAATACAGCTCCCAACCAATCAGAACACATCATACTGCTGTAAGCCCATCAGAATAGACTTTACAGTTTGTGCCATAAATTCAATTCAATTCAATTCAATTTTATTTATATAGCGCTTTTAACAATGGTCATTGTCTCAAAGCAGCTTCACAAAAATTAAAGAAATTAAAAAAAAATAATAATAAAATAATAATAATAATAATAATAATAATAAATAAATAAAATAATAATAGAAAATAAATAAATAAAAACAAATAATAATAATAATTATAGAAAAGAAAATAATTGGAAGTGTGGATGTGTGAGAAAAATGTGCAGATAATAATGAGACGAATGAATGAAATGTCTCTGATGAGCAAGCCAAGGGTGACGGCGACGGTGGCAAGGAAAAACTCCCTGAGATGGCATTAGGAAGAAACCTTGAGAGGAACCATAAACACCTAGTAAGGTACATGTTTCACAGTAATGATGTAATTCTGTGTTATTAAGGGAATGCCTGGACCTCCAGGAGAGAAGGGAGAAAGTGGACACTCTGGACCTATGGTAAGATCACTTCCTCTTCCCGTTTTAGCACTAAACTGCTCAGGATATTAAAAAGATTAAAACTTTAATAAACTTTAAACTTTACTTTAATTAATAACAATGTTGATTTTAGCGTAAAAGTTTCTGTACGTTTTAGAGTTTGAAAGTTTCTGTAAATTTTAAAACCAGTAGTGACCTTGAACCCCTTTTGAGTTTTAGGGTCCTCCTGGTCAGATGGGTCCTCGAGGTCCTCAGGGTCCAAGTGGTGGACAGGTATATACACACACCAAGATAGTATGCTGTATTTACTGTGCTTTGAAAAACCACACAGAGGTCAAAGTGTGTGTGTGTGTGTGTGTGTGTGTGTGTGTGTGTGTGTGTGTGTGTGTGTGTGTGTGTGTGTGTGTGTGTGTGTGTGTGTGTTAAAAAGGGTCCTCCAGGCAGACCTGGAGTTCGTGGCCAACCAGGAGCCGTGGGAGAGAAGGTGAGAGGGATAATCAGAGATAGAGACAGATAGACTGATGATGATGATGATGATGATGATGACGATGATGATATCGATATCTCCCTGCAGGGAGAGGATGGTGAATCAGGTGATCCTGGACTTGTAGGATTGTCTGGAAGCACTGTGAGTAAATTATCTCTCTTCTCTCATGACAAGTCACATGTTCATGGCTCAGAAAACTGTTGAGGAACCTGAGGGTTCAGGAACTATTATGAATATCAGCATTGTGCTTGGACAGGCTCCACTCTCCATCCATACTGCAGAAACCATTAAAACTGAAACCTGCTTTAGTTCTATGATGGAGTGCTTGAGTTCTTTAAAGCGTTCCTGTGGTGGATATGTGGTTCTTATCGTGTATGTGTGTGCAGGGAGAGAAAGGTGACCAGGGGGAGAAAGGAGACACTGGATCTTCAGGAGCTGCAGGGCCTCCTGGAGCTCGGGGACCAGCAGGGGTTGATGGAGCCAAGGGCAGCTTAGTGAGTGCGCATGAGTGTCATGTGATTGTGTATGGGTGTGTTTATGGTCATATCATTATTTAAGTTTCATGTTCACTTCCTGTAGGGTCCTATTGGTCTTCCAGGAGACCCAGGAGCTCCTGGAGAGGCTGGTCCTGATGTAAGTGACTTGTTATTTGCCTGTCTTTAACTTGCTAATGCTATTCCTAGACATCTCATTAGTGATGATTAATATGATTAACCCTTGTGTGGTGTTCGGGTCTTTTCATATTTTATCAAAAGAAACATTATATAATTAATATTTTTATTCATTTTAATTAATTCAGACTCATTGGCCTTGGCTCATTCTGTGAAGATCATATATCAGAAAACATTTTCAGTGACCTCACCCTGTACACCTCCCTACACATTTATATTATGTAGAGGATGTTCGGGTTCACTGGACCCGGGGCGAATAAAAGTGTGAAAATTGTAGGTGAGGTGTACCTACACTCTGTCCTCCTCCTGTCTGGTCCTGCTGTAAGTATGTGTATGTGTGTGTGTGTGTGTGTGTGTGTGTGTGTGTGTGTGTGTGTGTGAGAGAGAGAGAGAGAGAGAGAGAGAGAGAGAATGCGTTTTGTGTTTTGGCCCTGTTGTCCCGCACAAGGTTGCAAACATTGTCATACAACATTGTGGCAAAATCCAAGCATCACCACGTGTCTGCTCTCACATTCCTGCACACTTTACCCTCCATCTTGTTAGAGCCAGTTTTTATTTTATTCCTATTCTATTGCATTTTTCGTATCCCAAATTGACCCAATAGAAATGCCAGTTTCTCATGTGCAGGACATCAAGTCTTCTTTAGAGCTTTTCGTCCCAAATTCCATACCCAAAATTATCCTGGATTGCAATAATTTAGAAGGAAGGCATATTTTTTGGAACGTCCACTTTTTTGCCCACTTTGGGGTTCGTATCCCATGCTTGTTGGAGTTTTCAAGTCTGAGGAGGAACAAACCTGACATGGTTCAACTTGTGTTGTGTAAAATGATGTGAAAGGGTTAAACCTCGAATTAAGTTCATATGAATGAAAAATCAATAGTTGCTTAATTTGTAAATCTTTCACTCATATTGATAATTGATCTTTTATTATTACATTTTATTAAAAACGAAAAAAAAGAGTAGCACTTTAATTCATAAATGTGATCTAACAAAGGTAAAGGCAAATATTAACCATATATCCTGTGTATATTACTTGTAATCAGGATGAAGTAAACATCAGTTGAGTATTTTAACATAAAATTGATTGTGTTGAATTAAAAACTATAAAATGCAGCAGGTCCACCAGACCCGGAACACTGGCTGAGTAACAAAAATATGATCACCATATGATACAAGGGTTAACTAAACCAGACTAGACCACGCCATAAATACTTTATAGAGACACAATATGATAAGAATCTGTAACTTGTAGTGTTCATCAGTCCTGTAATCTGTCTTTCAGGGTATTGATGGAGTTCCTGGATCTAAAGGAGACAATGGAGATCCTGGAAAATCTGTAAGTTATTATTTGCACGTTTTTATTATATATATATATATATATATATATATATATATATATATATATATATATATATATATATATATATATATATAAAATTTAAAAAAATTCTGATTTTGTATCCTGCTCTCTATTTTCAGGGTCCCCCAGGTGCTTCTGGAGAGCCTGGTCGACCTGGACGTCCTGGAAGAAGGGTGGGTTTGAGGTGCTTGTACATGTACTGTATTAGCCCTCTGTGGAGAATGTAACCTTATAGACAGGAATGATGTTAAGATACTGTTGTTTGAGTAAGCCATGTCTGTGTTTGTAATGAGAGCTCTGTCCTAACTTAGGGTCATTTAGGGCAACCAGGGAGACAGGGGAAGTTTGGTCTGAAAGGAGATAAGGTAAACATTTTGCTCATAATTTGTGACTATGATGGTAACTAGATTATCAGTAAATACATGTGACATTTTATGATTTCAGAAGTTCCTTTGGTTCTCTGTAGTTTTTCAAACATTTTGGTTCTTCAAGATCCTTGATGTTGATCATTATTTTTGACAAACTATGTGTTAAAAACCTACATCAGGTTCTCTAAACACTTGTCTCACAAATATGGCCCACTTTCTGCACAGGGTCTGAGACATGAGGGTCACTCTGATTTCTGTTTCAGGGTGCTCCAGGTTACGAAGGAGCCCTGGGGAAGACAGGTCCTGTTGGAGCTCAGGGGAACCCTGGGAAATCAGGACCTCAGGGACTTCGAGGAATCCCAGGACCACCGGTGGGTCACTCGCATCTAAAAATATTCAGATAAGCTAATGGAGCTTGTTGACATTCTGGATGTGTGTTTATCTGTCCATCAGGGAGAGCAAGGTGTAAACGGACCCCTGGGACAAACAGGACCTCCAGGGCCAATGGTAGGTCTGGGGCAGATGCTCAGAATTAACCATAGACCTCTGACTTTTTGAGCAATGTTAAGTTTTTTCTTGTTACCTTCAGGGTCCTGCTGGTTTGCCAGGACTAAAAGGGGACTCTGGGAGGAAAGGAGAAAAGGTAGAACAGCATCATAATCTCATTGGTTAGTGATGTTATTTATGCTGGTTATATTGATGCAAAATGTTGCATATTATTGGTACGTGTGTTACAGGGTCACGGAGGTCTGATTGGCCTGATTGGTCCTCCTGGTGAAATAGGAGAGAAGGGAGACCGTGGACTCCCTGGTAACCAGGGGATACTAGGACCCAAAGGAGATGAGGTCAGCACATCTACAAACTTATAGTCATGTCAATGTGTTGAATGTGTTTTTCTCTTACACAACATACATTCATCTTTTAGGGTGCAGTTGGTCTTTCTGGCCCCAATGGACCCCCTGGACTACCTGGACTGTCCGTAAGTATCAAACAGTCTCACACATACTCTTTCTATGGCACATAATTCAAAATATAAGTTCTTTGCAGCTGTTTGTCATGTAAAATAAATTATTTTTACATGCGTGTAACCCTCCTGCCTTTCCTGTAGGGATCTCTTGGAGAAAAAGGGTCAAAGGGCAACCAGGTGAGACACAAAGATACACGTTCACTCAAGTGTATGGATACAAATATGATATGCAAAAAGTCTAATGGTGTTTTGCTTTTTCAGGGCCCTGTTGGACCCCGAGGAGATACTGGACCCGTTGGTCCACCTGGTCCTCCAGTGAGTTACACACACAATGCAAAAATGTTTTGAGGAACATTATTACTTTTAAGATAAAGCCTGTTTCTTTTCTGAAGGTACGCCCTCCGGGGTTATGAATGAGAGATGTTATTTTTGCTCAAATGCAATGACCTAATTGTTACCTAAAAACATGGCAGACCGAACTGGTATGAAATAATTCCTCTCTGCTTGCATGTACTTGTAGGGTCTTGCTGCATCACATTCAGCTCCTTACTTCAGAGCCAGGAACCGAAGAGAACACTCTCAGTCTGAGGGAGAGACTGAAGGAGTGATAGATGGAGGGCAGGAAGAAGAGGAGGATGGGATGCAGAGTGATGGAGCGAGTGAAGGAGCAAAGGAAATGGGGGAGGTGGTTGACTCTCTGACTTCCATGAAGACAGAAGTGGAGGGTTTGCGCATTCCAAAGGGAACCTTCCACAGTCCAGCTCGTACCTGCAAGGAGCTTTGGATGTGTCACACTGACCTACCTGATGGTGTGTGTGTGTGCTATTGCTGCATTTCTAATGTTTTTTCCCATTTTTAAATTGGAAGTTCATGCTGGACAATGGTGGTTTGAATGGTGGTGTGTGTATTGGGTTTCCTCTGGGTCACTCCAGTTTCCTCCCGAAGCCATGTGGTGTTTTGGGTGTGTGCCTGTTTCCTGTGATTGTGTTGGTAACCCAACCAGGGAATACCTCATCATGTCTCCTAAGTTGCTTGAGATAACCCTAAGCACTTATCCTGTACAGGGTCATAAGAGGTTGTACTATGCCAGGGTAGTAGGCAGGGTACACCCTGGACAGGGTGCCAACCCATCACAGGGCATTAGCACACACACATTTCCACATTACTGGGAGCCCCAAATGACCTAATCTGCATGTCTTTGGACTGGGAGGAATCCGGAGTACCTGGAGGAAACCAACCAAGCACATGGAAAACATGCAAACTCCACACACACACACCCTGTGCTAACCACTACACCTCTGTGCCACTAGCCAATTATTATTTATTCTGGTTTTGTCCCTTATGCACATTTTTCTGTACATGGCAGCCTTAGCTTTCTTTTATAATCATGTATGAATTATCCCCATGAATGAACATGCTATTTGTAGCATTTTCTAGCTAGCAGTTTAGCCAGCCCTCGTTTAAACGTGCTATGCACACTTACCCATGTCCCTGTTCCCTCAATTACAGGGGTGTACTGGATTGATCCGAATCAGGGTTGCCACAGAGATGCCTTTAAGGTTTTCTGTAATTTCACAGCAGAGGGTGAGACCTGTCTGCGGCCACACCGAAAGCACCAGACTGTGAGATTTACAATCGTTTATAATAATTAACATAGTTAGAATAGTTCTATGTGATGCTGCATGGTTGACTGTTGTTAATGATTCACAGGTGAAGCTGTCTGCATGGAGCAAGGAGAAACCTGGAACCTGGTATAGCAAGTTCAGGAAAGGATCACAGGTGTGTGTGTCTGTGTGTGTGTGTGTGTGTGTGTTTCTGGGTGGTGGCACAGATATCAAGGTATAATATATAAGTACAACACTTTCTTTTTGACTCCCTCTGTGTAGTTCCAGTACGTGGATGAGGATGGGAACCTGGTGCATGTAGTACAGATGGGCTTCCTGAAGCTGTTAAGTGCGACGGCGCATCAGTCGTTCACCTATCAGTGTCAGAATTCGGCTGGCTGGCTTGACCGCACCACGCTCACCTACACACAAGCTCTGCGCTTCAGAGCCAGCAATGGAGAAAAGCTCACACATCAACACGCACAGTACATCCACGCCAACTACGACGGCTGCCAGGTCAGATCACCTCACACATGCTTACACACTCATTTATCTTATTACTACAAATTAGAACAGGAGTGAACAACACAAAGTATATAGATCTGAACACGGCACTGTGGTTGGCCAAGATGATTATCAAGTCAAAGACCAGGACAAGCCAAGATGGAGACAAGATCTAGTCTTAAATGGGTTAAGGCCAAATCAAGATCGAGTCCACATGACTGTAAGACACCCAAGCTCAAGCTCAAGACATGTCAAAATACAAGTGCCAATAAGTCCGAGTTAGTTCAATTCAATTCAATTCAATTTTATTTGTATAGCACTTTTAACAATTGACATTGTCTCAAAACAGCTTTACCCAATCAAAAGAATTATTTAAGTTTGTATGGAATGTGAATGTGTATGAATCAAAATGTTCAGATAGTCCCTGGTGAGCAAGCTGAGGGCGACAGTGGCAAGGAAAAACTGAGATGGTAATAGGAAGAAACCTTGAGAGGAACCAGACTCAACAGGGAACCCATCCTCATCTGGGTGAAACAGATAGCAGGAAATTATCTGCATTTATACAGTGTGTTAGGTGGCAGCAGTTCAGCTATAATAGTTGATGTTAATTGATGTTAAAATGGAGTCCAGGTAGTTATTGGAGACTCAGATAAACTTGTAGAAAGTTCCAGTCAAATTCAAATTTTATTTGTCACATACACAGTCATACACAGTATAATATGCAGTGAAATGCTTACACGACCGCCAGTGACCTTAAAAAGAAAGTAAAAGCTTGTACGTCAAATAAATAAATAAAAAGGAAATACTAAAGAAATAGATTTAACTAGTAAAATTAACTCTACAATAAGGGCATAATAAAATATTGCAAAATATAGAAATATAGGCGGGGGGGAGTATATATGTGTATAGAATTTAAAGTGTCAGTGGTTGTGCAAATATGCATTGAAGGTGACTAATGAAAGTGACATGTGCAATTGTCCAGATGTATAAATATTTAGTGCAAGTGTGTATGAATGTGTCCATGATTGTCCAGTCAGTGTTGTGAGCTTAACAAGATGTTATTAGTCCTGTGTGGAGGTGTGATTGAGAGACCTTATCGCCTGCGGGAAGAAGCTCCTCCTCAGCCTCTCTGTGTTGGCCTTTAGGGAGCGGAATCGCTTCCCAGACCGCAACAAAGAGAACAGTCCATTACTGGGGTGACTGAGGTCCTTCATGATCTTCCTGGCCTTAGTCCAGCACCGCTTGCTGTAGATCAAGTGCAGGTCAGGGAGCTCAGTGCGGATGATGCACTCGGCTGATCGCACCACCCTCTGTAGAGCTCGTCTGTCCTGCATGGTGCTGTTCCCGAACCAGGTCGTGATGTTTCCCGTCAGGATGCTCTCTATGGTGCAGGAGTAGAAGTTCCTGAGCACCTTGGAGGGCAGTCTAAAGTCTCTCAAGCGTCTGAGGTGGTACAGAAGCTGCCGGGCTTTTTTCACCACGGTGTTGATTTGACAGGACCATGACAGGTCCTGCGTGATGTGAACACCGAGGTATCTGAAGCTGTCCACTCTCTCCACTGGGCTAATGTTGATGACGGGGGTCTGGTAGTTCCTCTCCTGCTTTGTACTAAAGTCCACTATCAGCTCCTTTGTCTTACTGACGTTCAGGAGGAGGTTCCTCTGGCACCAGTTCTCCAGATTTCCAATCTCCTCTAGGTAGTCCGACTCATCATTGTTGGTGATCAGTCCGACCACGACGGTGTCGTCAGCAAACTTGATGATGGAGGTGGAGTTGGTAGTGGCCACGCAGTCATGGGTGTACAAAGAGTACAGCAGGGGGCTCAGAACACAACCCTGGGGGGCTCCAGTGCTGAGAGTGAGTGTAGCTGAGACATGTCCGCCCGTGTGGAGGGAATTATGGTATTAAAAGCAGAGCTGTAGTCGATGAAGAGCATTTTAACATAATTCCCTTTCCTAGTTTCCAGGTGAGTGAGTGATGTGTGGAGAAGATGAGAGATTGCATCGTCTGTGGAGCGGTTCTGACGGTATGCAAACTGTAGTGGGTCCAGTGTGTCGGGTAGTGAAGAAATGATGAAGTCTCTGATAAGGCGTTCAAAGCACTTCATCACTACTGAGGTGAGGGCTACAGGGCGATAGTCATTGAGAGAAGCAGGATGGGGTTTCTTCGGGACAGGAACAATGATGGACTCTTTGAAGCACGTGGGGATCACCGACTGAGATAAGGAGATGTTGAATATCTCAGTGAACACAGGTGCTAGCTGGTCTGTGCAGGCTCTGAGGATACGGCCTGAGATGCCGTCTGGTCCTGCTGCTTTCCTGGTGTTCACTCTCTTGAAGGCTCTCCTTACATCGTGCTCGGAGATGATGAGCGCGTTCCCGGTGCTGGCAGTGTCTTCCTGTCTGCAGCCGTTAGCGCCGCTAGCATTAGCGCCATTAGCATTAGCGCCATTAGCATTAGCGCCGTTAGCATTAGCATCGCTAGCGTCTTTAGCTGCAGCCTCGAAGCGAGCATAGAAGGTGTTGAGCTCGTCTGCCAGAGTCGCGTACGCGTTCGTCATACCGGATGTTGGTGGTTTATAATCCATTATTGTTCGCAGTCCCTGCCACAGGCTCCTAGAGTCACTCTGTTGAAGCTGTGACTCTAGTTTTCTCCCGTAGCGCTGCTTCGCCTCTTTCACCACCTTCCGGACGTTGTATGACGCAGCCTTGTACGGTTCCATGTCCCCCGACGCAAGTTCCGTGTTGTAGGCAGCTGTGCGAGATCTCAGAGCGTCGCGGATGGTTTTATCCACCCACGGCTTCTGGTTGTGAAACGTTCTGATAGTCTTTTTCTCCACCGTATCGTCTACTAGCTTCCCAATAAATCCCACAACCGCTTCCGTAAACATGCTGACATCATCATCGGAGCTGTTTCTGAACATGTCCCAGTCTGCGTCATCGAGTGCGTCCTGTAACGCGGCCACCGATTGGTCCATCCAGCGCGCGACCTACCTCTGAACCGGAACTTCCTGTTTCAGCCTTTGTTTATATTTTGGCATGAGGAAGATGGGGGCGTGGTCGGATTTACCAAACGCTGGACGAGATTGCGCCTTGTAGCCGTCCTTGACCGTTGTATAACAATGATCTAGTGTTCTTTCACCCCTGGTGGGGCAGGTGATGTGCTGATAGCAGCGTCCCGGCGTTGTGTCTGGTGCTGTATGAGTGCCTCATGCAGCTCGCATAAGGCAGTTTCAGTGTCTGCTTGTGGTGGGATGTAAACGGCACTGATTATGACCGATGTGAACTCCCGTGGAAGATAAAAAGGATGACACATGATGGACAGTAGTTCCAGATTTGGTGTGCAGGATCGTGTAAGAGGAACAACGCTTGCGCTGTTGCACCAGCTGTTGTTCACCATTAAGCACACGCCACCTCCTCTTGACTTCCCCGAGTCCCGCGTCCTGTCCATGTGGTGAACCGAGAAGAACTCGGCTGGTTGTATGGCGTGGTCTGGCACCGCTGGGTTCAGCCATGTCTCGGTGAAGCAGAGAAGGTTGCAGTCCCGAATGTCTCTCTGGAACTTTATCCTGGCCCTGAGATCATCGAGTTTGTTCTCCAGTGACTGGACGTTGGCGAGCAGGATGCTAGGATGCATCCATGTCAAATCCATGTGACGAGATCTCCAACCAGAAGCGGGGCACCAGGATGGGTCAGACAGGTCAGGAGGGAAGAGGGAGTCTGGATCACTGGCAGCTCAGGAATGACATGTGTAGCTCGACAGAGCATTTACAGGTTGGTGTGTACGATAGTTTGGTGGTGTAGGTCAGTGTGTTTGCGCTTGTGTTGATTAGTCAGTCCAGTCCCAATATTTTGAGGTAGTTGAGTTAAGCTGAGTGATAATGTTTGTGTGTGTGTGTGTGTGTGTGTGTGTGTGTGTGTGTGTGTGTGTGTGTGTGTGTGTGTGTGTGTGTGTGTTTATCAGTCCAGTCCCTTTTTGTTGAGAAGACGGATGGCTTGTGGAAAAAAGCTGTTGCACAGTCTGGATGTGAGGCCCGAATGCTTCGGTACCTTTTTCCAGATGGCAGGAGTGTGAAGAGTGTGTGAGAGGAGTGTGTCTGATCAGCCACAATGCTGGTGGCTTTGCGGATGCAGCGTGTGGTGTAGATGTCCTCAATAGAAGGGAGAGAGACCCAGATGATCTTCTCTGCTGTTCTCACTATCCGCTGTAAGGTCTTGCGGTCCGATATGGCACAATTCCCAAACCAGACAGTGATGCAGCCGCTCAGGATGCTCTCGGTAGTTCCTCTATAGAAGGTGGTCAGGATCGGTGGTGGAAGCTGGGCCTTCCTCAGTCTTCTCAGAAAGAAGAGACGCTGTTGGGATTTCTTGTGTAGGGAGCTGGAGTTGAGGGACCAGCTGAGGTCCTTCTCCAGGTGGACACCCAGGAATTTGGTGCTTTGATCTCCACAGAGGAGCCGTCGATGCTCAGCGGAGAATGGTAGCCTCGTGTCCTCCTAAAGTCAACAACCATCTCCTTTGTCTTGTCAACATTCAGAGACAGGTTATTATCTTTACACCATTCCGTTAGCCTCTGCACTTCCTCTCTGTACGCTGACTTGTCGTTCTTGCTAATGAGACCCACCACGGTCGTGTCATCAGCGAACTTAATGATGTGATTCGAACTGTGTGTTGCTACACAGTCGTGAGTCAGCTGTGTGAACAGCAGGGGACTGAGCACACAGCCTTGTGGGAAAGTCCAGGATCCAGATGCAGAAGGAGGTGTTCAGCCCCAACAGGCTCAGCTTCCCGATCAGTTGTTGGGGGATGATAGTGTTGAATGCTGAGCTGAAATCTATGTACAGCATTCGAACATATGTGTCCTTCTTGTCCAAGTGTGTGAGGGCAAGATGGAGTGTAGTAGAGATGGCGTCGTCCGTTGAGCGGTTAGGACGGTACGCAAAATGCAGTGAGGGGGGCAGCAGGGTCTTGATGTGTCTCATGATGAGCCGCTCGAAGCACTTCATGATGGTGGGTGTAAGAGCAACGGGACGGTAGTCTTTGAGACTAAAGTTCATGAAGCAGGAACTGTAGCATTACTGTGATGCATTATCAGATGTATCTATAGAAAAAGTGTTAAAATATTTTTACGTGTTTTTGACCACAGTAATCAAAATTAGGGTTGCAAATGTCGTAATTCTTTTTCTTTGACACGGATGAACTAACCTGAAGGACCAGAAGACGTAGCTTTAGCGGTTAGCCCAATGTAGCGTGGATGGTGAACCCAAACGCGGAGAGAAGCGAGTAGGTAGGATATCCCCGCGATTTAGTATAAGGACTCTCACAAAGGGTGAGCGAGGGAAAAACACAAATTTATCCCGCGTCCTGTAAATGCACACACAAATAGCAGAAAGCAATAACCCAAAAACTGGTGAGTACTCACTGTTTGGAAGATCTCAGCACGAACCGACATGGGCCGAACTCAATGACTGAGCGCTCTGCCATGGTTTATTTACTCCTTTTATACTTCCTGATTTACGACCGCTCTACTTCCAGGTCCTAGTAGCGGTCGTGGATTGAGTGTGCATTACAGTACCCCCCCGTCCAGGACTGGCTCCAGACGGTCCTGGGATGGAGGATACCCTGTGACGGAAGTCCCGAATTAGCTCTGGATCGAGGATGAAACGTGCAGGAACCCAAGACCGTTCCTCGGGGCCATAGCCCTCCCAATCAACCAGGTACTGAGTACCTCTGCCCCGAGGGCGAGAGTCGAGGATCCGCCGCACGGTGTAAGCGGGACCGCCGTCAATGATTCGGGGAGGAGGAGCAGGGGGGGTGGGTGGAACCATCCGTGAAGTGATGAAGGGTTTTAGTTGGGATGTGTGGAATACGGGGTGGATTCGGAGCGCCGCCAGACAGCTGGAGCCGGTAGGTGACAGGGTTGATTCTGAGATGGATGCGATATGGTCCGATGAATCTGGGTGACAGTTTTTTGGATTTGGTGTGTAGATGGAGGTTCTTTGTGGACAGCCATACCTTGTCACCTACGTTATACAAACGTCCCGGAGGGTGTCGACGGCGATGTTGAGCAGCGTAGCGTGTGTTGGCTCGTCGGATGGCTTGGTTCGCCAATGTCCAGAGCCGCCGACACCTGCGGACCAACTGTTGGGCTGATGGTACATCAACCTCCGGTTCTTGGTGTTCGAACATCGGAGGTTGGAAACCATGGCATACCTCGAATGGACTGAGATTGGTTGCAGACGAGACGTGTAGGTTGTGGGACAACTCAGCTCATAGGAGGTAGCGAGCCCAGGAGCGCTGACGATCCGCCACAAAACATCTTAGATAGCGCTCCAGTTGTTGGTTGGTCCGCTCCGTCTGACCATTGGTCTGGGGATGGTACCCAGAAGATAGGCTGCAGGTGGAATGGATCAGACGGCAGAAGGCCTTCCAGAACCGGGCAGTGAACTGTGGCCCCCTGTCCGAGACGATGTCTTTGGGGAACCCATGCAGGCAGACTACGTGCTCTAATATCAGTTCTACGGTGTCCTTGGCTGACGGGAGTCCGGTTAGGGCCACCAGGTGCACGGCTTTGGAGAAACGATCGACGATGGTTAAGATGGTATTTTTCCCTTCGGATTCCGGCAGGCCCATGATGAAATCGACGGCAATGTGCCACCAGGGCCGACAGGGAATCGGAAGTGGTTGAACTTCCCCCCGTGTCGGCTGGTTGGTGTCTTTTGCCTTGGCGCACACTGGGCACGTCTGGACGTATTCCTCAATGTCCCGGGTCATGGAGGGCCACCAGAAAGCGCGCTGGATGAACTGAGTTGTACGCCTGCTACCTGGGTGTCCGGAGAGGAGTGAGGTGTGGCCCCACTGGATCACTTCCTGTCTCATGGGGGGAGGCACGTATAGACGTCCAGGCGGCGCACCTGCCGGTTCGTTCTCCGTGACCTGTGCCTGGCGGACCCTTGTTTCCAGGTCCCAGCGGAGAGGTGCGATGATTTTGGATGATGGGAGGACAGGCGCGGGCTCCGCCCGGGCGACATCCTCTTCATGCTGGCGGGAGAGGGCGTCAGCCTTGGTGTTTTTCGAACACGGGCGGTATGACAGATGGAAATTATAATGTTCAAAAAATAGTGCCCATCGCGCCTGCCTCGGGTTCAGCTGTTTTAAGTTGCGGATAGTGATGAGATTTTGATGATCGGTCCAGACGATGAATGGCTCTCTGTTGCCCTGGAGCCAGTGACGCCATTCCTCCAAAGCCCACTTTATGGCCAGCAGCTCATGGTCACCTACCCCGTATCGCTGTTGAGTGGTGTCAAATTTTTTGGAGAAAAAAACTACAGGGGTGTAGTTTTTGGTCTGGACCTCGCTGGGAGAGAACAGCCCCAGCGCCCACATCTGAGGCGTCCACCTCCACAACGAATGGTTGGCTTGAATCTGGGTGAAGAAGAATTGGTGCGGTGGTGAAACGTTGACAAAGCCTGTCAGTAAAAGTTGAGATGGCGGCAGAGTCTAAAGTGAAGGGTGAAGGTGAGGGTCGGGTCAGAGTGGTTAGGGGGGCAGCAACCGTACTGTAGTCCCAGATAAAGCGACGATAGAAGTTTGCAAACCCGAGAAACCGTTGAAGTTGCTTAAGGGTCTTGGGTAGGGGCCAATGACGCACAACTTCGAGTTTCTGCGGGTCCATGGCCACACCCTGGGGCGAGATGACAAAACCCAGGAACGTGGTGGTTACAACTTACAGTACAATTGGTGGGCGTGTAATCTCTTTAAAACCGCTCTGACGTGCTGGGTGTGTTCTTCAAGAGTTCGTGAGTAAATTAAGATGTCGTCCAGGTATGCAAATGCCCACCGCCCTAACATGTCCCGGAGAACGTCATTAATGAAATGTTGGAAAGCGGCGGGGGCATTGCAAAGGCCAAAGGGTATTACCAGGCTTTCGTAGTGTCCCGTGGGTGTGATGAAGGCCATCTTCCACTCATCGCCCTCTCTGATGCGCACCAAGTTGTAGGCGCTCCGCAGGTCCAACTTTGTGAAAATGGTAGCGCCAGAGAGGGCGTCCAGGGCAGAGTTGGTAAGAGGCAACGGGTGTCGGTTCTTTATGGTGATGTTATTGAGCCCCCGATAGTCGACACATGGCCGAAGTTCGCCTCCTTTTTTCTTCATGAAGAAGAACCCCGCGGCAGCAGGCGATGAGGAGGGCTGGATGGTACATTGGCGAAGGGCATTTGTCACATAGTCTTCCATCGCCTGCGTCTCGGTGGTGGAGAGAGAGTAGAGGTGGCCGCGGGGCGGTATAGAACCCGGCTGGAGGTCGATTGGCAGGTCATAGGGGCGATGCGGTGGAAGGTGTGTGGCGCCTCTTCTACAGAAGACCTCAGCCAGGTCTCGGTACATGGTGGGGATGGCGTTGGTGTCGACGTCGGGGGCCTCGGACTCCCTAGAGCACGTCCCAGCCGAAGCCCTCAGGCAAAGTTCGGTACAGGTCGCGCCCCACTGTAGAATCCTGTTCTGAGTCCAGGAGATGAGAGGGTAACCCTAGCGGTTAGCCCAATGTAGCGTGGATGGTGAACCCAAACGCGGAGAGAAGCGAGTAGGTAGGATATCCCCGCGATTTAGTATAAGGACTCTCACAAAGGGTGAGCGAGGGAAAAACACAAATTTAACCTGCATCCTGTAAATGCACACACAAATAGCAGAAAGCAGTAACCCAAAAACTGGTGAGTACTCACGGTTTGGAAGATCGGAGCACGAACCGACATGGGCCGAACTCAATGACTGAGCGCTCTGCTATGGTTTATTTACTCCTTTTATACTTCCTGATTTACGACCGCTCTACTTCCGGGTCCTAGGTTTGAGTGTGCATGACATTCTTTAGTGATATTTGAACGTTATCAATAAATAGTTTGTAATAATTAATAATAATAAACTGCACATTATTTTTACATTTATGAAGCCCAAATTGATTAAACACACAACACAGAAGAAAGAAAATAAGACTGTGGTCTTTAAAAAAATCTAAACTAATGCTGCTAAAAATACAGTGTCCACTATTTTGCACCACCTGAATGGCAAGTGTGCCCTCTAGTGGTGTTATGTTTACAAGTGTAATATGTGTAGTGTAGTATAGTGTAGTGTAGTATAGGGTAGTGTAGTGTAGTGTGTAATATAGTGTAGTTTAGTGTGTAGTGTAGTATAGTGTAGTGTAGTGTAGTTTAGTGTGTAGTACAGTATAGTGTAGTGTATTATAGTGTAGTATAGTGTGTAGTGTAGTATAGTGTAATGTGGGAATGTAGTGTGTAGTGTAGTATGTTGTGTTGTGTTGTGTTGTGTGTAGTGTGGCGTGTTGTGTACTGTAATGTAATGTGTGTGTGTGTGAGAGAGAGAGAGTTTAAAAATATGTGAAGTAGAAATATGATGCAAAACAAAAATGATCAGTTAATAACATTTTTAGCTAAATTATTAAATATTATGTTCTCTAATCCAAAATTATTGGAGGAACAGTGACCTCATCATGTAGTGTAAATATAATTCTAATTAAAAAAAACACATTATAAAATAATTTCTCTATTAAAACTGATTTAAACTTCACATTTTCTTGAGTTTGTTACTCAACAGTCAGAACTTTTTATACACATTTACAGACACTTTACCTTCCAGAACAGTGTAACAGTATAGCAGTGTAACAGTATAACAGTGTAACAGTATATCAGTGTAACAGTGTAACAGTATAACAGTATATCAGTGTAACAGTGTAACAGTATAACAGTGTAACAGTATAGCAGTGTAACAGTATAACAGTGTAACAGTCACCCTAAGTGACCCTGTAGTAACCCTGCGGTGTGTTTCATTCACAGTCCCGGTCGGGTCAGGACCGCACCGAGCTGACCCTGGACTTCCCCAACACCGACACTCTGCCCGTTGTCGACGTGGCCGTGTCGGATTTTGGAAACTCAAAACAGAAGTTTGGCTTCTCCGTCGGTGCGGTGTGTTTCAACGGATAAACATCCGACAGAGATACAGAGAGAGAGAGAGAGAGAGAGAGTAATAGACTAAGACTGTATACACACACACACACACACACACACACACACACACACACAGACAGGTGGGCAGAGTGTGTGTCCATGCAGCCCAGACTGAGGGCGTGGCTGCTTTCTGGTGCTTGTCTGTTTTTAAAAAAATAATTTTTATTGTAATTGTGTTAATTAGTTTTCTGCTGTTTATCATGTGATCAAGTGATCAAGTGACCACAAAATGTAAGAATCACTTGTTCAACTAAACAGCTGGTGCAGTTACTCTTTACACACACACACACACACACACACACAGTGTACACTGAACTGTACATTGTTCTTCTGTTATATTGTGATGAGTTGTTGTTGTTGTTATTTTATAAGAATAAGTGTGTTACTGTTTTTGTGCGACTGTTGTGTAACCGTGGTGCTACATGTTGTGTTTACGTGTTGTATGAGACGCCTGCAGTGCATTCTGGGGGAAATGTGTGAATGTGTTTCAGATGAATGTGATATTCTGATGTTAATATGTTTTTTTTTATTATTATTATTATTATTATTGATTATAATGACATCATCTGCAGGGACACGCCTCTAATAAACCCTTATTACAGGAACACGCCTCTTCCTTCCTTCCTTACACACACACACACACACACACACACACACAGAAAGAGAGAGAGAGAGAGAGAGAGAGGAGGATATAAAGGAGCGTGCGAGTCGGTCTCTCCACTCGTCTCTCTGTCTCTGTCTCTCTCTGTCTCTAAAACCCTCATGTTTAATGTCTTATTTCATTGTTTTTAGGACATTTTATTCATATTAATTTTAATAATTTGAAAATCAATGAGAAGATATTTTTCTGAGGAATAATCTAAAATCTTTTGAAGATAAAATATAAATCTTGAGTGGATTTGTTTCAGAACGGAGGGATTTATGAACATTTAGGCTTTTTCTTCTGTTCTAAAGGCCACATTACACTCAGTTCTTTAATGATCAGTTATTGCCTTTTTTATTTTGCTCTTTTTTTGTTGCTTAATAATATTTTTTTTTATGTAATATCTACTTAGAAGAGATCTTTTAAATTATCATTTAGGTGTCAGATGTGCATTTAAATTTCTAAACTAACATTTTTAAAAAGTTGTCATTTTTGTCTTTTTTTGCATTTGTGTTTATTAATATAACATTTTAAATCCACACTTTAGATTTTCGTGTACTTTCCTCCTCTGCCGTAAGGCTCGGTGTTTCAGGAGCGTCTCCGGGGCTCAGTGTTGCTCAAGTGTTTCATACTTTAGTTTACAGTGGAACCTTTTCCCTACTGACATCTTTCTTTTTTTTTTTTTTTTTAAATAAGGATTTTTCTTGCTGCTACTTTTCTGGTCATCTCGCTCACTCTCACCGGGTTGTGTGTGTGTGTATGTGTGTGTGTAACGATGGCGGTCCCGATGCTGAAGATGGGGCTGGTGCTCAGTACCATGGCCATGGTGTCTAACTGGATGTCCCAGACGCTCCCTAAACTGGTGGGACTGGATCAGACTGGGGCTCGACCTGGAAACTCCGAGAAGTTCATCAGTGTAGGAGTTTCCACTGACACACACACACACACTGCTATACATTACACACTGCACTCCAGTCATTAGAGTATAATTAATGCCTAATTGGTTAATTGTCTGGTTAATCTTAGATTTTTTAAGCAATATGTTTTTTAAGAATTAGTGATAAATAACTATTACTTATTAAATAATTGTAAATAAGTGTAAATGTTTATAAATATTGTTCAGTAATGCAGTGATTAATTACAGCTCATAGATAACCTCTGTGTGTGTGTGTGTGTGTGTGTGTGTGTGTTTTGGTCAGCAGGGTGTGGGAGGGTTGTTTTCTGTTCCCGTTATAACTGGGAAATTTCCAGCCCCCCCCCCCCCCCACACACACATACGGAAGCTCACACTGGGAATGTGTGAACAGATGGAGCGGGTTGAGGGGGCAGTATGTTCATTAAGGAGCTGTACAGAGAGACTGAATTAAACCTCAAACACATTCAGGGGAGAAAATGTTCAGCTCCTGGTTTGTGTTTGTGTTTTAATTAATTCTCGTTTGTTGACGTGTTTCTTATCACAGGTTTGTGGAGAATTCTTTCAGATTTAATCCTTCTCACTGTGTGTGTGTGTGTGTGTGTGTGTGGCTGCAGGTGGTGTATCCGGGGCAGGATGAAGGATGGCAGGTGTTTGGTTCTGTATCTGCTGTAGGAGGGAAGTGTGTGTGTCGGCTCCTCGCCCCCCCGCCGAACCACTGCCAGAGAGAACCACGACACACTCGCCTTCGCCAGATCGCCCAGCACGTGGGTGTCCTCACGTACACTTCACCACGGCGCCTACGCCAGCTTTAACACACACACACAGTGTATAAATATACCAGGACAAACCCTCTGTGACGTCACCCTCAGGTTTTCTGAAGCACTGTGGAGCTCCGGTGTCGCCATCCGACTCCTAAACTCTGGTGATTCCATATATGGGCGGACAGGACCTGGATAACGTTACTACTAATGTTACTTTACATCTGACTGAAGGCCGGCGTCCGCACTCTACACACCGTCCCATGGTGGAACACCGCTGAGAATTCATGGCAGACAGATAGCTGTTTAAAACATACAATGCAGTCCAAACTTGCCACGCCCCTAATTATGCAGCATTTTAAAGTCTGTTATGACATTCTAACAGAGATCTATGGAGAGTGACTCACCTTTGGAGCTAAATGACTCATGACAAATCATTTGAGGAATTGACACATTTTGGCACTTCAACATTAGACTCTGTCAGTTCAGGGTCCCTATTCACAAAGTATTCACAAGAGAGCTCCTATCTTAGCTTAAAATGTCCTAGCTGGGAGTCCTAGACTCAAAGTGATTTAGGAAAGTTCTCAGAGCTACTCTGAGTAAGGAAAGTACAAAACCTTTTATCTTAGTGAGTGGGTGTGGTCGACCCTGTTGCTAGGGATGATGCAGCAATTCAAGGACTGTGATTGGCTGATAAAACATAACCTCTGACCTCTGTAAAGATGTTGAATTATGCTCTTTGTGAAAATAGAATATATGATAATAGAACAGACAGTGAAATCATGTTTGTAGATAAAGAAATTATATAATCATGACTGCAGGCTACTTTATACAAAGTTCCTGTTATAGGAAAAATATCTTAAAGTTAATTAAAACAGACAAAAATGTTTCAACTTTTGAAGTAACCAATTTCCACACAGTAGTTACTATATTAAAGGTCGTACATTTATTTATCAAACTGATTTTATTACTTCTGATCCATTTCAGACTGATGGGAGCAAAATGTATCAGCTTCCGCCAGTTTACAGGACAGTTTACTTAAGTTACACTTTTGGATGGAATGTAGACGACAGTCCAAGAGAGATGGAAGGAAGTAAAAGAGGAAGAAAACCAGACTGGACAGAAGAGCAGTGTTTACTTTTACGTTCAGTGTTTGGAGAATATTTCTTCTTTCCGCCATTTTGTCCTCTGCTATAGAAACTCTTAAGCCTCTTAAAAGTCCTCCTCTCTACTCTTAACAGTTTTGACCTTAGGAGCTGTTTTTAGGGATAAGATGTTTCATGAATCATTTTTATCTTTACTAAGATTTAGTCCTAAATTTAAGGGGAAATTCTAAGAAAATGTCATAATTCTAAGCATTTTCTTAGAATTTCATCACTAGGAGCAACTGGTGGTGTGGAGTACCAGGGGGTGGTGTGGAGTAACAGGGGGTGGTGTGGAGTAACAGGGGGTGGTGTGGAGTAACAGGGGTGGTGTGGAGTACCAGGGGGTGGTGTGGAGTAACAGGGGGTGGTGTGGAGTAACAGGGGGTGGTGTGGAGTAACAGGGGGTGGTGTGGAGTAACAGTGGTGGTGTGGAGTAACAGGGGGTGGTGTGGAGTAACAGTGGTGGTGTGGAGTACCAGGGGGTGGTGTGGAGTAACAGGGGGTGGTGTGGAGTAACAGGGGGTGGTGTGGAGTAACAGGGGGTGGTGTGGAGTAACAGGGGGTGGTGTGGAGTAACAGTGGTGGTGTGGAGTAACAGGGGGTGGTGTGGAGTAACAGGGGGTGGTGTGGAGTACCAGTGGTGGTGTGGAGTACCAGGGGGTGGTGTGGAGTACCAGGGGGTGGTGTGGAGTAACAGGGGGTGGTGTGGAGTAACAGGGGGTGGTGTGGAGTACCAGTGGTGGTGTGGAGTAACAGTGGTGGTGTGGAGTAACAGGGGGTGGTCTGGAGTAACAGGGGGTGGTGTGGAGTAACAGGGGGTGGTGTGGAGTACCAGGGGGTGGTGTGGAGTACCAGGGGGTGGTGTGGAGTAACAGGGGGTGGTGTGGAGTAACAGGGGGTGGTGTGGAGTACCAGGGGGTGGTGTGGAGTAACAGTGGTGGTGTGGAGTAACAGGGGGTGGTGTGGAGTAACAGGGGGTGGTGTGGAGTAACAGGGGGTGGTGTGGAGTAACAGTGGTGGTGTGGAGTACCAGGGGGTGGTGTGGAGTAACAGGGGGTGGTGTGGAGTACCAGGGGGTGGTGTGGAGTAACAGTGGTGGTGTGGAGTACCAGGGGGTGGTGTGGAGTAACAGGGGGTGGTGTGGAGTACCAGGGGGTGGTGTGGAGTAACAGGGGGTGGTGTGGAGTAACAGGGGGTGTAGAAATCTTCAATAAAGTGTTTCCTTACATAAAGTGTTTATTTACAAAGGGTTCCAAAATAAAACCTTTTCCAGAAGATAAGGATCATCCATGGAACACCTGGAGACACCTGGAGGCACCTTAAACTCATCAATAAGGGCACCATATGATTAGTCTGTTAGAGCTTTTTTTTTATTTTGTATTTTTTAATGTGTGTCTCAGATGCAGAATGTGTCTCAGTATCTGGAGATGTTGGACTGGCGAACATCTCGAGATCTGCAGCATATCAGAGACACAGAGCAGAAGATCATCAGCGTGGAAATGAGAGTGAAGACCGCACTATCAAACCCTCGCACTGTCACTGCTGATGTTCTACAGGTACTGTACACGCGCGCGCACACACACACACACTGTTCACTGTTAAAGCTAATCCATAAAAGTCCAGAAGTGATGTGTGGTTTAAATAAACTAGCTATCATCATGTGCGTATACTAGCTAGTTTATTTAAACATTTAACTAACTAGCGAACTGTCACTCGTCTACATTTGTGTGTATGTAGGACCTGGAACAGAGTGTGCTGGAGATTGTTCCTCTGCGCGCCGTGTTGGCTCGGTTTAAGTCAGAGGTGTTGAAGGTGGAGGTGTTGAAGCGGGAGATGGACAGCGTGAGCGCGAGTCTCACCCAGGAGCAGAGACACACCTACAACAGCATTCAACAGCTGGAGCAGAGAGAGATCCTGCTGCAGGGTCGACTGCACGCCTGCGCCAGCTCCATTGGTGTGTGCATATGTGTGTGTGTGTTAGAGCTAGCTAGGTATCACCTCTCTCTATGTAGCTACGTGAATATGTAGCCCACTGTCTACAGCTAGCTGACTTCAGAAGCCACTGAGTGTCTGTAAACTTGTGGCTAATGCAACAGTGTATGTGTGTGTGTGTTTGTGTGTTTCAAGGGTGTGGGAAGCTGCTGGGAATCAGTAACCCGGTCACCATCAGGTCCTTGGGGTCCCGATTTGGCTCGTGGATGATGGACAGCATGATTTCCAGCTCTGATGAACGAGTAAGCTCCACGCACTCGGACACTCACGGAGCATAAACAGCTAGTAGATCCTACTGGACCTGTCTGTCTGTCTGTCTGTCTGTAGGTTTGGTCGATGGACGGCTACTTTAAGGGAAAGCGCGTGTTTGAGTACAGGTCGCTGAGGGACTTCGCTATTGGACGCAACTTTGAAGTGCACCAGCTTCCTCATCCATGGTCAGGTACGTGAGACAGTGTCATGGTGGACACGAGGACATGGTTGAATTAGTAGTGACGTTTGTTTTTAGGGTTTTATACAAACATAGTTTCACTACAGGGATGAAAATGTGTTTATCGGCTAATCTGGAAAATGTTCATGATATAGGCTCGAACACACGAGACCATAAAGTCTGGTACATTTGCGTAACGCGAGGGCTCTGTATAGTACTCGGCCTGGATCAGCTTACTGTTCTTAGAAAAAAATATTCAGTGATGTATAGTTCATTTATACAGGTAGTTCTGTTCCGGGAGCATGTTCGTAAGTCGGATTTGTTCTTAAGTCCATATCCGCACATAAGGAAATTAATCCCAAAGTGACATTGTTGTCTCTGCGCCTTTAAATCACGAGGGGAGTCCATTTTGTCTCAGAGCTGTTTTCCAACATATTGGCTGGTGAACTTTGCTTTGTTGAGGGTTTTTTTTTAATTAGGATTATTCAAATTCAGGACAGCTTTACAGGACGATCTATCCTCGTGCTCCCGGACTGATTCACTGATACTGGTGAGGCCGGTACTAAATATTACCTGTAGATGTTTGCATTTGAATTGGTAAAATGTTGAGGTTCCTTTACCGTCACTTTAACCTATTCATACACTGGCAGACAGCACAGCATGCTATGTGGTAGGAACGAATTATTTGCTACGTTTATATAAAGTCGTGAAACTTACATAATCGTGATACAAATCGAGGTCTCATGATAATATCCTAATGGCTCATCGCTGGTGATTCCCGACCCTAGTTCTCAGGTGCAGTTGAAAATGATCTTGAGTGTGGTATCTTGTATTCGGGCGTAGCTCGAATCAGCTAAAAAGCTAACTGGACCTGACTTGGAAGTGAACCACTGTTTACAACATGACATCACCAGAGATACCTGCGTATCCATGTGCAGCATCTTGTTCTCTACTTCTCTTTGTTACTTCACAAACTGACTAGGTGTCTATACTGCCACCTGCTGTATCAGAAAGTGTAAATACTCTAGTGTAATCGAGTACAGAACACCATTACTGATGGGGAGGGGAGGAGCCTAATGTTACCCGTCTCAGGCTGTAGAGACCCGAAAGGGTAAGTAGAATACACTGTAGTATGACAAACACATGAATATGCTGCGAGCTCTGGTGATGTTTAATGAACTCTGCATTCTTTCTCAGTTCTTTGATTATAAAATAACAACATGACATGCACAATCACTTTGAAGAAAAAGAACACAGTTTTCTAGTACAACAACACTATAACAAAATACCAAGTAAACTAAAAGTATCTGGAGGTCCATGTGTACAAATAAAGTCTCTGTCTTTTGTAAAAAATGTAAACCAATACAATATGTTCAACACAGGCCTTTTCTTGTTTACACTCACATTCAGTTCACAATTGTAAACAAAACATGAAATCCACTGTTACTTTCTCCTTAAACCGTTTTGTTTTACCTCGTTTTTCACACGGTCGACGCCATTTTGGTTCTAGCTTCAATACACTTGCGGCCATTTTGGCTCAACTCACTTACTTTAACTTCTTTTACTGAACAAAATACAATCTGTATATACAACTTATCACAAACATTTATAAACTTAGTTTATGTACATGCTTGTTAGTATTTCGCTGTCTCTGTGTCTCCATCCACAGATTGCATTAATTAATTACTGACTCATACTGAAATTGTACCAAATAGCCGATTAAATCAAAACAAATTGTATTTATATGCATTCACGTGTGTAATGAAATCATCATGACTAATTTAATGTCATTTTAAAGGGTTAACAAACTGTATTTTTCCACACCTGTAGAAAAGTATGACAAACACATGAATATGCTGCGAGCTCTGGTGATGTTTAATGAACTCTGACCCGAGCTGCGCAATTCAACGTCAAAAGCGCTATGCGCCCTCTACAGGAGGCACCAATAATAACAATTTCAGGTTTAGCCCCAAAATACACTGGAGTCATTAATGAATTCACAGATATTGTGTAACATCGTTTCTCTTGCCAATTTTTTTTTACTTTTGGGTGAGGGGTCCATTTTTAAAAATCTTTACATATATATTTGATATCTGAACAAAGACAATTATAATTTTCAACCCTCTACACTAACTCTGAAAATGTAACCACAGACTGTGTAATAAAATGGGCAGTGCGTGTACTGTATAGTCTCATCACCAACATCTTCCAAACACCCACATATACGTAAAGTCAACAGTCATTTAGTGTATTAAAGCTTTGAGCTTCTTGATAAAAGCTCCATATTAAACTGTAACAGTGTCTCAATTCGAGGGCTGCGTCCTTCAAACACCGGTTACATCATAGTGTCGAGACTAAACCTGCTTCAGCTGCGTCCTTCTTTAATGTGATAATGAAAGATGCATTGCTGGATCCTTAAAGTCTCAAACTATCCCAAGATTCTTTACAAGCTGGAGATCAGATGAAGGTGGATGCAGGAACCGACAGAGGTGGAAAGAGTAATAAAATTTTGTACTCATGTAAAAGTACTGTTACTTCAGTGAAATTTTACTTAAGTACAAGTAAAGTTATCCTTATAAAAATCTACTCAAGTAAAAGTAAAAAGTAGCTCATTAAAAAATTTACTCAGAGTAAAAGTTACCGAGTTACTTTATTATTTTTTTAACAGCGCGGGGCGGGGGGGGGGGGGGGGGGGATGAGGCATTCTAGCGTAGTTCAAAAAAGATGAGCAGATATAAATCTCAAACTAGTTGTTTTTAACTGAAGGAACACCTTTGCATAATAAAGCTGTTGTCTGTCTTGTGCTTGAAAATCAAAGTGGTCACTTAAATATGGTGTTACGTCCCAGTCTAGGGTCATACAGCAAAAGACTGGTTCAGGGTTCTATTTTAAACTGTATGGAAATGGTGGTATATGGCAGAAAGAACTAGATCCAACCATTAACTGATGAAATAATGAGGTTTGTATACACACACACACACACACACACACACACACACACACACACACCAGGAGGAGGAGGATCAGATTCAGGATGGACCCAGGCCAAAATAATAAACAAAATGGTATTTATATTTAGTAGCTAGATTACCTGCAAAAAAAAAAAAAAACACGAACAAAAATACATTTACCTTCCCGGACTCCCTAAACCAAAAACAGTGAAATTATCTACAAATATATACAAAGACCAACCAAACCAAAGGGACAAAGCAATAATCAAACTCAATGGGAAGCAAAAAGTCAAAACCGGAATACACAACCAAATATCAAAACGCCAAAATCACAACCTCTTTCCTCTTTCCCGCGTCTCTCTCCGGTTTATATATGGTCGCGCTAGTCGATGACGTCACTCTCAGGGCGGAAGCGACCGTGTGGAAGGTCAGGAAGATGCCGATGTCAGAAAACCTGGAGTGGAGTCTGGAGCGGCGCGCGACCAGGACATGATACACACACGCGGCGCAACGGAGCATTTATATACAGCATAATATTTATTATTTTATCATTCATTTATTTTTTACTCAGTAGCGAATATGATTTAAAATGTAGCGAATTACAATACTTCAAACAAAACGTACTTAAGTAAAAGTAAAATTACAGATTTTTAAAACTACTTTAAAAAGTAGAAATACACAAAAAAACTACTCAATTACAGTAACGCGAGTAAATGTAATCCGTTACTTTCCACCTCTGGGAACCGAGGAGGACACTTTCAAATGTTAAGACTGGGTTTCAACTCAAACGGACAGCTAATACATTTAAATATTAATTGACCCAAATAGGAAGTCCTCTGTAGACCAGAGCGTCTCGTTCAGGTTCGGCCTTCCAGGACTCTGCAGGCGGTGAACTCCACAAGCCTATGGAGACCTTTGAGGGATGTGGCCCCCAAATTAAGACACAGCTTCAGAGTTCAGGTAGATGAACTTTGACCCTGATATTCCACCAGCCTTTACACGTATCTGTCATGGAGCTGCTTGAACAAATAATTTCCTTATATGGTAAATTACATGGACCTACATAGAATTAATGAGACGTTCACAGCAACATTTGAACTTCAGATCACGATCACTCTCTCTCTGTGTGTGTCTCTCTCAGGTACAGGTCATGTGGTCTATAACGGCTCTCTCTACTACAACAAACACCAGACGAACGTGATTGTGCGTTATCACCTGCTCTCTCACAGCGTGCTAACACAGCGGCCTCTCGCGCATGCCGCCTACAACAACACCTTCCCGTACTCCTGGGGTGGATCTTCTGACATCGACCTCATGGCGGACGAGAGCGGTCTCTGGGCGGTCTACACTACCCTGATGCACGGCGGGAACATGGTGCTGGGCCGTCTGAACCCGGTCACACTGGAACCGGTGCAGTCCTGGGACACGGGTTTCCCCAAACGCAGCGCCGGGGAGGCCTTCATCGTGTGCGGCTCGCTCTACGTCACCGACTCGCACCTAAACGGAGCCAAGATCCACTACATCTACCACACCGACACACACATGTACGAGTACACACACATCCCGTTCCACAACCAGTACTCGCACATCTCCATGATGGACTACAATCCTAGAGAGAAGGCGCTGTATGCCTGGAACAACGGGCACCAGGTCATCTACAACATCACGCTCCTGCAGGAGGTCAAGATCTTCACTGAGGTGTAGAAGCGAGAAGAGCAACATTAATTTGTGTGTGTGTCGCCTCTGGACTGGACTCCTGTCTGCATGGACCTGATGTGCTACATGTATAGAATGAAGACTGCAATGTAATAAAGTGTTTTTAGTTTAAACGTTGAGCATGAACAGAGGAACAGATTACCCCCCCCCCCCCCCTGTGTTTATTAAAGCAGTGATTAGTGTTAAACTCTGAGTTATAACACATCACACACCTTTAGGGATCAATTAAAACATCAAAAGAACATTGTAGACTATTTAGTCTTTAACTGTAATATAATGAGCTGTGACGGACCTTCGCCTCCTCCAGCAGACTAGAGCAGCGCTGGGATTTAACCCACACTGAGGTAACACACACTGGTTTAACACACACTCTTACACTGGTTTAACTAAACACAGGTTTATCTCACAGTGAATCAGTGTGAATGGCTGGATCTCGTCTCTTTGGCTTCACACACCACTTTCCGAGTGGATCCTGTTTTAAATCCAGTTCTACCTGTTAGTCTGTGTGTTTGTGTCCATGTGGTAGTGTGTGTGTGTGTGTGTGTGTGCGTGTGTGTGTGTGTGTGAGTCATTAGTCATGGTACAGCCGTAAGGTAAGGTTATTTTGAAACCGCTGATGTCATTACGCTGTTTATAGCGCTTGTGTGTGTGTGGTGGTGGTGTGGTGGTGGTGTGGTGGTGATGTGTGTGTGATGATTTATCATGTGTAAGCGGTGGTTATCTTGATGGTTTCATGTTGTAATGTTTAATGGTGTGTGATGATGATGATGATGATGATGTGAAGGTCAATGTGATCAGATCAATGTGAAGGTTTCTCTTACACTCGTGTAAGAGAATGTGTGTATGTAACTCCCATTAAGTCCCATTAAGTGCCCATTAAGTCCCATGGATCAATGTGAGGTTTCTCCCCAGAGCTTCTTAATGCGTTCTTTGTGGAAATAGAACATATGATAATAGAACATATGATAATAGAACATGTGATAATAGAACATGTGATAATAGAACATATGATAATAGAACATATGATAATAGAACATGTGATAATAGAATATGTGATAATATAACATGTGATAATAGAATATATGATAATAGAATATGTGATAATATAACATGTGATAATAGAACATGTGATAATAGAGCATGTGATAATAGAGCATGTGATAATAGAACATGTGATAATAGAACATGTGAATAGAACATTTAGAGGAAATTCTAAGAAAATGTCAGAATTCTAAGAATTTTCTTTGAATTTTGTCCCTATAGAAACTTTTAGGCTTAAGAAGCTTTGTGAATACGGACCCTGGTGTAACAATACAATAATACATTTTCTTAGATTATTATAAATGTAAATGATAAGTACATACATATATTTATCTTTTTTTATACTATTCTGTTTTTATTCTGTCTCTTTTTTCTCCATCTACTCATCTTATTTTCTTGTGACTTATTCCTAAGCTTGGGAAAAAAACAATGTAAATACTTATTAATTAAATATTATTAATAATAATAATAACAAAAACAACAACATTACTACTAATAATAATAACAACAACAACAACAATAATAACAACAACAACAACAACAACAACAACAACAACAACAACAACCATAATAATAATAATAATAATAATAATGATGATGATGATAACAACAATGATAATAACAACAACAACAATAATAATAACAATAATAATAATAATAATAATAATAATAACAATAACAACAATAATAATAGTAATAACAAATGTATAGTTTATGATCTGATATCTTCACTCATTTGTTAAGCAAACAATGAGATTTAATAATATAAATACATTAGCAGTTTGATTAAAAAAATAAAATAAAAAAACGGTGGAATTCCATTACATTGTGTGAATGTAAACATTAGAGTGAACATTCATTCATCTTCTATACCGCTTTATCCTGTATTTAGGGTCGCGGGGGACCTGGAGCCTCTCACAGGAGACTCAGGGCACGAGGCAGGGTACACCCTGGACAGCGTGCCAATCCATCGCAGAGCACACACACACTCATTCACAAACTATGGCCAAGTCTGGAACACCAATTAGCCTAATCTGCATGTGTTTGGACTGTGGGAGGAAACCGGAGAACCCGGAGGAAACCCACCAAGCACGGGGAGAACATGCAAACTCCATGAGACGGGAATCGACCCCAGACCATGGCGGTCCACTAGTAGTCCACTGTAGTGCTGACTGCTACACCACCGCGCCGCCATAGAGTGAACAATAAGTTGTTTAGTGTAAGAGGTGTGGAATAATAAGTGGTTATATAATATATACAGTATATAGTGTATAGTGTAAGAGGTGTGGAATAATAAGTGGTTATATAATATATACAGTATATAGTGTATAGTGTAAGAGGTGTGGAATAATAAGTGGTTATATAATATATACAGTATATAGTGTATAGTGTAAGAGGTGTGGAATAGTAAGTGGTTATATAATATATACAGTATATAGTGTATAGTGTAAGAGGTGTGGAATAATAAGTGGTTATATAATATATACAGTATATAGTGTAAGAGGTGTGGAATAATAAGTGGTTATATAATATATACAGTATATAGTGTAAGAGGTGTGGAATAGTAAGTCGTTATATAATATATACAGTATATAGTGTATAGTGTAAGAGGTGTGGAATAATAAGTGGTTATATAATATATACAGTATATAGTGTATAGTGTAAGAGGTGTGGAATAATAAGTGGTTATATAATATATACAGTATATAGTGTATAGTGTAAGAGGTGTGGAATAATAAGTGGTTATATAATATATACAGTATATAGTGTATAGTGTAAGAGGTGTGGAATAATAAGTGGTTATATAATATATACAGTATATAGTGTATAGTGTAAGAGGTGTGGAATAATAAGTGGTTATATAATATATACAGTATATAGTGTATAGTGTATGAGGTGTGGAATAATAAGTGGTTATATAATATATACAGTATATAGTGTATAGTGTAAGAGGTGTGGAATAATAAGTGGTTATATAATATATACAGTGTATAGTGTATAGTGTAAGAGGTGTGGAATAATAAGTGGTTGTATAATATATACAGTATATAGTGTATAGTGTAAGAGGTGTGGAATAATAAGTCGTTATATAATATATATAGTGTATAGTGTATAGTGTAAGAGGTGTGGAATAATAAGTGGTTATATAATATATACAGTATATAGTGTATAGTGTAAGAGGTGTCGAATAATAAGTGGTTATATAATATATACAGTATATAGTGTAAGAGGTGTGGAATAATAAGTGGTTATATAATATATACAGTGTATAGTGTATAGTGTAAGAGGTGTGGAATAATAAGTGGTTATATAATATATACAGTATATAGTGTAAGAGGTGTGGAATAATAAGTGGTTATATAATATATACAGTATATAGTGTATAGTGTAAGAGGTGTGGAATAATAAGTGGTTATATAATATATACAGTGTATAGTGTAAGAGGTGTGGAATAATAAGTGGTTATATAATATATATAGTGTATAGTGTATAGTGTAAGAGGTGTGGAATAATAAG
>CM060124.1:2022724-2065224 GCA_030522415.1 Channallabes apus
GAAGGGCAGGAAAAGAGCAGAAGGACAGAGGATGATATAATAGATGAGTGTATCTATTCATTTATTAATATTAATGTACTGATGTGTGAAGGGAAATGTAGAGCGAATACAGAGAAACATGACGGAAGATAAACATCCCTCTCTCTCTCTCTCTCTCTCTCTCTCTCTCTCTCGTGTGTTATTGGATATGAACTGTTCCTCAGTTTAGGAAGCGTCTCCGTGTGTCTCTCCTGCACTGAGACAGTTTAAGGTTCTGGTTCAGTATAGAACGAACCCTGCTGAACTCATCAGCTGAAAACAATCACATCTAAAGCTTTAGAAACCCAATCACGTGTTCTATATTAAACTCTCAGATATATATATATATACTGTATATTATAATGTTGTTTTTGTTCTGGAGTAATAATGATGTCGGATGAGACTTATCGAAACTTATCGTTAATCTTCTGTTTCTGCTCTGCTAGAGTTTTATAGTTTATTAAACTGTGTGAGATTCATGATGTTGTGAAGACTTCTTAACTCTTCTTTATTTACATTGTGGTTTATAATTACCTTTTTATCGATTTAGACGTCTGTATTTATTTGATTTGTTAATGCTAGGACCAGATCTCACAGCATGTTTTATTAAAACTCTATAATAAATATCTGTCTGCGTTACATTTATATATAGTTTAATGCATTTTGAAGGATTTCTGTTTGAGAATGTATTTCATTTCTCACGCTTGTGAGATGTTACTGTTATATTTTGTTGTGTCCAATAATAAATATATGAAATAAAATATTTTTTAAAATGTCCAAAACCGTGTCTGATCCCAGGAAGACGTCCAAGTCTGGCATGAGTACATGTGCTTTTTTAGAACCGAGTTTAAATGGAGCATTGATGTTTTAGTAGGTGGGTCGTGTCAGTCTGGGGCGGGGCATAAATCAGACTGCAGGTAACAACACATTTTGCTGAATCACATCAAACGTCTCCGTGACAGATTTGCTCATTTTCACTCTAAATTTCACGTTCGCTCTTTGTTCTAACTTTCCGTCCATCATGAAAGAATGGACGTGTGTGTCACCAGTCGCACAGCTCCAGATGTACACAGAGCGATGTCTTTTGGCACGCTGACTTATAAAGGTCGTGCTCCCTGTGAGTGCAGCCTTTAAATTAAATTTTATTTGTATAGCGCTTTTAACAATTGTCATTGTCTCAAAACAGCTTTACACAATCAAAAGAATTATTTAAGTTTGTATGGAATGTGAATGTGTATGAATCAAAATGTTCAGATATTCCCTGGTGAGCAAGCCCGAGGGCGACAGTGGCAAGGAAAAACTCCCTGAGATGGTAATAGGAAGAAACCTTGAGAGGAACCAGACTCAACAGGGAACCCATCCTCATCTGGGTGAAACAGATAGCAGGAAATGATCTGCATTTATACAGTGTGTTAGGTGGCAGCAGTTCAGCTATAATAGTTGATGTTAATTGATGTTAAAATGGAGTCCAGGTAGTTATTGGAGACTCAGATAGACTTGTAGAAAGTTCCAGTCCTGAACTATCGAATTGTCAAGTCCTCAGAGAAACAGCTGACAACACCAGTCGAGGCCAGAACCATCTTCTAAGTATAGAGAATCATCCCCAGACACCAGACGCATCCTAAAGAGACACACGGGGCATCCATGCGACGAGACCTCCAACCAGAAACCGGGCACCAGGATGGATCAGACAGGTCCGGAGGGCAGAGGGAGTCTGGATCACTGGCAGCTCAGGAACCACATGTGTAGCTCGACAGAGAGAGAGAGAGAGAAAGGGGGAGACAGGGGGAGAGAGGAAAGAGAAAGAGGGGGAGGAAGAGAAGAGGAGGAGAGATGGCAGTTAGGTATGGTCACAGTCACATAATGTATAATAGAGCTGAAGATCTTTGCCCGAACCCAACAGGTTCAGGCTTAATTAATATAATTTTGCTCGGGCCGGGCTCGGGCTTGCGCGGTCATGTGATGCGTTTTGATTAGCGCGAGAGAAATGCGAAAATGGATGCTGAGGAGGTTAAACAGAGTCTTGCCACTACATTAAAATGGCTGTCATGGAAAATGAAATGGATGTTCTTGGCTGGTGGAAGATCAACAAACCATCCTACCCAAAACTTGCTGAATTAGCCAGGTCAGTGTTATGCATCCCGGCCAGTAGCAGCAGCAGTGAACGGGTGTTCAGTCAGTGCTGCTGGAGTCGCAGGACCGCGCTGAAGCCGTCTACAGTGGATTCAATCATTTTCCTCCACAAAAGCATGTAGCCTAATCATGGTGGGTTTTTCAAATAATAAATAAATATTAACTGAGTCTTAAATGCATAATGTAGACAGAGAGTATATGTAGGCTAATGTTGGCATTGTTCTTTTATTAAATTTCAGCTGCCGTTCACCGTCGCGTTGAGGCCGGATTGTGGAGGGAAGTGGCGAAGCAAATTATTTTTATTTTGTTATTGCCTGGACTTATTTAGAGTGCTGAGAATACAGAGGGCTTGTTTAGTTTTTGTTCCAAGTTGCCTGTAGTTTATTCGATAGTCATAAATAAATTATGTTAAAAAATGTATAAATGGCTCATTCTTTTTTTTTTTTTTGCAAATATTTTTTATTGAAAAAAGGGAAAACAATACAGTACTTGCATTTACAGAAATCCAATTTACCTTTTCATTTTTCTAAATAAACAAATACACACACATAAAAACACTAAACAAAAACACTCAAATAACTAAACAAAAAAAAAAACAACAAGAAAAAAAAAAAATAATAACAAACCCCCCCCCTCCCCGCCCCACACGGCTCAAGACAACCACCAAACATATTACATAAATATCAGTAACAGGTATACATTTAATCAGGCAATACCTCTAGACTAGTAAAATAAGAAATAAATGGTTGCCAATTGTGGAAAAATTTGGCTGTACATCCTCTTAACGTATATTTAATTTTTTCAAGTTTTAAAAAAAACATGACATCTTTAAGCCACTGGGAGATAGTAGGATACTTAGCAGACTTCCAATGCAACAACAATAAACGTCTTGCTAATAAGGATGTGAAAGCTATGATATCCTTTTGTGTAGAATTAAGTGTAAGTGAGCGATCAGGAATCCCAAATATAGCAATCAGAGGGCAAGGTTGGAGAGTTACCCCAAGAACAGTGGACATAATGGCAAAATAACCTGTCCAGAAACCTTCCAGCTCAGGACACAGAAAAAACATGTGGCTAAGATGACAAGGAGAGCCATGGCATTTATCACATTTGTTTTCCACTTCCGGATACATTTCTGAAAGTCTAGACTTAGAGAAATGTGCCCTGTGTATGACCTTAAATTGAATAAGACCAAGACGAGCACATGAGGTGGAAGACCGTACCCTCGCTATAGCCTGTTCCCAGGACTCCTTTTGTATTTGAATTCCTAGTTCCCCTTCCCATGTACACTTAAGCTTAACATTTGAGTGGTTACTAAGAGACAGGATAGTATCATAGAGTTTCGAAATGGTTCCTCTATGATGAGGAATAAATGATAGCATAGTTTCCCACTGCTGTTTTGGAGGTAAAGAGGGGAAATTAGGGAAACGCTTGGCAACAAAATTTCGGATTTGAAAATAGCGAAACAGATGGGTAGTGGGGAGACCATAACGAGATGACAAATTGGCAAAACTATCGAAGACACCGTCCACATATAAATATTTAAATTGTTTTATACCCTTGTCACACCACACTGAGAACGACGAGTCCAGGAGTGATGGGGGAAACAAATGGTTATCTTTAAGAGGACCTGAGGAAGATGCCATTACAAATTTAAAGTGCCGTCTCAACTGAAACCAGATCTTGAGTGTGTTAAGAACCACCTGATTATCAGTATACAGAGAGGGTTTTATGGGTAAAGAGGAATAGAGCAGAGCCGGTATAGAAGATCCCTTACAAGATGATACTGTAACTCCAATTTACACCAAGAGGATCCAGAAGATTTTAACCAGTAGCAAAGTTTATGAATGTGAGCAGCCCAGTAGTAAGCTAGAAAATTAGGTAATGCAAGTCCTCCACTAAATCTGCATCTCTGCAGTATAGTTTTACGCACCCTAGGTGGCTTCCCTCCCCAAATGAAAGAACCAATAATTTTGTCCAGTGAGACAAAAAAATGTTTTGGCAAAAATAAGGGAATCGACTGAAATAAAAATAAAAATTTTGGTAAGATATTCATTTTAACAACATTAATCTTACCGATTAATGAAAGGGGGAGATTACCCCATCTTTGAATATCAGATGCGATCCTTGATATAAGGGGAGTAAAATTAGCTGATTTAAGGCCAGATAGAGAACGAGTCACGTTAATCCCCAAGTATTTAAACCCCGATGGACTAAGATGAAAGGGTAGATCGGACTGTTGAAGATGACATGCTGACGTATTAATGGGAAAACACTCACTTTTCCCCAAATTTAATTTATAACCTGAAAATGAGCTGAAATTCTCCAGAATACCTAAAACAGCCGGGATGGAGAGTGCAGGATCAGTTATATATAATAACAAATCATCTGCATACAATGATAATTTATGTTCAATTCCATTACGGAAGATTCCCTTGAATACGGAGGAAGATCTCAATGTGATTGACAGAGGCTCGATGGCGATGGCAAAGAGTAAAGGTGACAAGGGGCAACCATGAAGACATCCACGACCCAGATCAAAATAATCTGAATAAACATCATTAGTATGTACACTGGCTTTAGGGGACGAATAAAGAAGCCGAATCCAAAAAATAAATTTATCGCCAAATCCGAATTTCTTTAAAACTGCAAACAAGTACTCCCACTCCACTCTATCGAAAGCCTTTTCAGCATCTAAAGAAATGACAAGTTCAGGAAGTTCAGATAGATGCTTTGAGTAAATAACATTAAAGAGTGTACGGGTATTAAAAAACAATTGACGTCCCTTTATAAAACCATTTTGCTCTTCAGATATAATACAAGGAAGCACATCCTCTAGGCGAGATGCAATTACTTTAGCCAACACCTTTGCATCGGCATTAAGCAGAGATAATGGCCTGTAGGAACCACAGGAGGTTGGATCTTTGTCATTTTTAAGAAGGAGCGCTATAGTGGCTTGTGTGAAAGTTTGTGGTAATGAACCCCTTTCCAAGGATTCATTAAACACAGATAAAAGCAATGGTGCCAATTTACCAATAAATGTTTTATAAAATTCTATTGGAAACCCATCAGGGCCTGGAGCTTTATTAAACTGCATAGCTGTAATAGCATTCGATACTTCTTCAACGGAAAATGGGGAGTCCAATTGCCCGGCAATATCAGTATCAATAACAGGGTTTGAAAGATTATGGAGAAATTTGTTCATTTTAGCTTTGTCCGTAGGAAATTCTGACTTGTATAACGAAGCGTAAAATGTTTTAAAGGTAGAATTAATTTCCAAGGGATCTGTAGTAATAGTGTCATAAGTGTTTTTAATACTAGGAATTAAACGCGAAGTGGCTTGTCGTCGTAGCTGATGTGCCAACAAGCGACTTGCCTTGTCACCATACTCATAATATGAGCCACGACTGCGTAGTAACAAGCGCTCTGCCTCTTTAGTTGACATAAGATTGAATTCTGCTTGCAAATCAAGACGCTGCTTCAGTAATTCTGGAGAAGGGTTCAGTGTATAACATTGATCAAGGTTACTAATCGCAGCTGTAAGTTCTTTAAACCTGGCATTAATCTTTTTATTAGCAAGAACAGAATAAGAAATAATTTGACCTCTCAGGTAGCATTTAAGTGTCTCCCATAGCAGAGAATATGAAACTGAATCATTTTGATTGAAGGACAAGAACTCCTCAATAGAACTTGAAATAAATTCACAAAATTCTTTATCTGCCAGAAGAAGAGAGTTAAATCTCCAAAGTGGTGGGCTACGTTTATAGGTAGAAAGCTGAATATCCAATAGCAGAGGTGAATGATCAGATATTACAATACCAGAATAGTCAGAAGAAGTAACACACAAATCAAGAGCTCTGTCTATAAGAAAGTAATCAATCCTGGAATAAGAATGATGCACCTGGGAGAAAAAAGAAAATTCTTTGATTGAAGGGTTGCGAAATCTCCATGGATCAATAAGATCGTTCTGTTTCATAAAATCTGAAAATATTTTAGACATAGATGATGGAGTCAGATTACGAGGATTAGATCGATCCAAGATTGGATCAAAAACACAATTCAGATCTCCCCCAAGGATCAGCAAATGAGTGTTCAAGAAGGGGATGTTACTCAGCAGTCTATTAGCAAATTCAGCATCATCAAAATTTGGGGCATATACTGTACATTTACCAACAAAACCTTTTTTTGCATTAGTGTACCAGCAACAATGATGTATCTACCATTCTTATCAGCGATAACATTGGTCGATGAGAATTGAACTTTCTTATTAATGAGAATGGCAACTCCTCTAGCTTTCGAATTAAAGTTTGAGTGAAAGACCTGACCTACCCAAGGGCAATTTAACCTATAATGATCTTTACTGCGAAGGTGAGTCTCCTGTAAAAATGCTATATCAGAATGTAAACGTTTCAAGTGTGTGAAAACCTTAGATCTCTTAACAGGATTGCCCATACCTCTGACATTCCAACTAATGAATCTAAGAGGCATGCCTGACCCAGCATTGCTGGGATCTATATTACCATTAACCATTCAAAAAGAAAAAAAAACAACAACCAAAATGCCAAAGAGCCGAAGTGGGACACCCTCCCCCCCAAAATACCCCTAAACACACACACCCAAAGTCTCCACATAACAACAAAGGAGACAGCAGTGTTCCCCAAAATAGCATATTATCCACTAAAGTGAATGGACTAACCGGAGCCCAAACAAAAACAAACAAGAGAGAAAAAAAAAACCTCCCACCGACTTCACACTGTATAACAGCGTGCGTGTAACAAACACGTTATATATACATATATATATAAAAATATAAAAAAAACCCTGTACAAAATATTGTTTCCTCAGAAGATGAACATTCTAACAAAACAACGAAAATACGTAAAAATACCACAAAAAAAGGAAGTCCTGTGCAAATATTTGCAATAAGCCTAGAAAAGATTGTGCTGGACTAATCCGAAGTACAAGAGTATAATATACGATTTAGTCTTAATATATAAAAGTGAAAATACAAAAATAAAAACCGTACAGTAACTAGCGCAACATACTTTTTAAAAAAAGGAAAAAAAAACCCAATGCGCAGGTAGCGTTAAACCTAAAGAAACCGTAAACACCTAGCAGCATTACAGCACCAACCTGAAGGACTATTGAGGCTCAACCCGAAATCAACGTTTTAACATAAACACTGGCTTCCTCCGCTGAAACAAAGTCCTTCTCAACCCCCTTATGTGTGATGCGAAGTCGCGCTGGATGAAACAGGCCATACCGAACACCTTCAACGCCACGCAGCTGCTGCCTGACCGTATTAAATGCAGCCCGAGCGCGTGCGATCTTGGCAGTGTAGTCAGGAAAGACTGAGATGGTCTGGTCTCCAACTTTAATCTGCCGGCGTTCTCTAGCGCGTCGTAAAATGTCAACGCAGTCAGTGTGGTAATGAAACCTGCACACGATGGCTCGTGGACGGTCGCCGGGCTTAGGTGCGGGTTGGAGGGTCCTGTGGGAACGATCCAAAAGCGGCTCCTTCTCCAGATTAAATGCTTCCTTTAGCAAGGAGGCCACGGCCGCAGTAGTGCACGTGTTAGGCCCCTCCGGTACTCCCACTATCCTAACATTGTTACGCCGCGTCCTAGACTCCAAGTCTTCACATTTATTCTCCAGCTTGGCTACATTAGCTGTGAGGCACTTGATAGTGTTTTTCATTTCGGCTATGTCGTCGGAGCACACAGTAAGCGCGTGCTCCATCTCCCTGACCGTACCTTTTAGCTCGGACACGGTAGCGTCATTAGCAGCTTTATCTATCGCCAGCTGCGTCTTCACCGCTTGCAAGTCGAACTTAATAGTAGACAAAGCATCACCGATAGTATCCTGAAGTTCTTTTTTAAAAATTTCGGCGATATCTTTCCTCAGTGAGGCCAACAACTCTACTTTAAGAGCGTCAATATCCGGATTAGTCTGGCTCGAGGGGGGCCTCACAGGTGACGACGGCTCACTCGAGGATGTGGTCGCGGTTTGCAAACTAGGCCTCAGGTGTGTTTGAATCGTACTGCGAGTTTTTATATTTTTTGCTGCCATTTTACACAGTCCCGAATAAACTTTTTAAACTCAACTAACTACAAAATAAAACAAGACTAAAATTATGGCCAAAAAGCGCAAAGAAATAACAATTGTAATCGAAATCGGCGGGAGCTCCCAAACTCACGTCCTACTCCATCAAAGCTCAACCGGAAGTCCTAAATGGCTCATTCTTGACCAAAGGCAAAAGAGCTGTGTGTTTGCGCACTTTTGAATAATGTCGGGCTGTAAAGTCGGGTTCGGGCTTTTAAATCAAATGTACTTGTCGGGCTCGGGCCGAAATCTGTCGGGTTCGGGCCCAGTCGGGTCTAACTCTTAAGGCCCGATTACAGCTCTAATGTGAATGTATATTTACTGTAGAGTGCAAGCAGGGACTCCGGCAGGACTAACTATGACATCATAACTAAAAGGGAGAGCCAGAAGGAAACACAAACATGAGGGGGAACTGAGATGTAAAGCAAACAATCACCTCACCGTCAACAAACCTGAGTGATCAAATGAGAGTGAGGAAGACAGCATCTAAACATACCAGTTCACCATAATACTCTACGTCCATGAGTCCCCCAGATCTGCTCCTTTACCTTATGGCAAATCTATTTATAAAAATGCTTGGCTAAATAAATAGGTTTTGAGCCTAGACTTAAACACTGAGACTGTGTCTGAGTCCCGAACACTATTCGGAAGACTATTCCATAATTTGGGGGCTTTGTAAGAAAAAGCTCCGCCCCTTCTCCACCTTATGTCCTGCACACATTGCTCAACTTTAGTAAGCTGTTTTTTCTCATCAGGTTTTGCTGAGACGTATAACTGTAATAATAATAATAATAATAATAATAATAATAATAATGACTCAGTCACTTGATCCCACAAGGGAAATGATTGTGTTACAGCAGTAAGTTACACAAACAGTAGTAGAGGGAAGAAGAAAAGAGCAGAATGTAATGAATGAATTGTAACTTATATATAAAGTAATACAATATTGCAGATGATGTCATACTGAGATGATGAGTGCAAACTGGCAATGCAGAAGGAAAGAAAAGAAGTTGAGTTTAATAATAATCTTCTGACAATCAGACTGAGTGACGCAGTAAAAATAAAAATAATCAATCAAAATAAATATTTGACTCCAATATTAATATTGGCTTAATATTTAAATATTTTATTTTATATGAAACTATTAAAATAATAATAGTAGCGTAACTTCCTTAAGATCATATCCCGCCTCCTTTAAAATAAATCAGTCACTGATTGGTTGCACGGTTTTCTATATGCAAATACACCCAACACTCCAATTGGACTACCGGTGGTCATTTACAACATTTTACCCAATAGGATTTGCCTCTCATCGCGCGATGGCTGCATACTAAAACATCTCCCTCCTCTCTATATATAGAGCCTGCGTGCAGCGAGTTAACCGCCTACTTCTGCGCCCTATCTAGTGCCCTACGTAGTACACAGAGCGCATTTTGGGGCGAGCCTCTGTGACTGGTATCCTGACGGCTGTGTAGAAGCAGAGCGAGTTTTATTAATTCTGTGAATATGGACGGCCGCGGATACGGATCAGGTGGTGTGTTATTACATTTATTACAATAATCATAAGTCATATCGATTTAGTTTTGAGTTTTATAGTTTGTAATTGGATATGTGTGTGTTATTTTTGCGCTAGACGTCGATTAGCTAGTTAGCTAATCCTGTGTGGAACATTAGCCTGGTTGCTAATCTGACGGAACCGGCGCCATCTTTCTTTTATTATTATACGATTTCTATTTCGTTTTATATACATGTCGCTCGGCGGCTGCGTTACATTTCAGGTGTAATTGTTGCATTTTGTGTGTTTTGCATGATTGTTAATCAGGTGTAGTTTGTGAAACATAACCGCTGAGTCTTTAATCAGGGAAACAAAGAGCGGCTAGTCAGGATGATCCGGCTCTGCTAGCATGACTAGCGTTAGCATCCTGCGCTAACCAGCACAGCTAGCCACAGATACAGCGCTTTATATATAGCAGTGTACGTACATAAGTCGGTTCATTTGTGGATAAATATTTTTGACTTGGAGCATTAGTAGATAGTGCACTTAAACAGGAAGTAGAATTTCACAATCTGGGCAAGACTTAATTCATCTTGTACAATAGATCCAGTGCACTAGACCAGGAGTATATCTGTACTATAATTATTCCAGCAGTGTGGAGACTTGGACTCTTCCTCCTGCTCTAAAGACACTGACGGTGTGTGTGTGTGTTAAATCCTTACTGGATGATTAGAGTTTTATTCCTGGTTATGTGCTGGGGTTGTGCTGATTAAATCAGAGATTGAAGCCTAATGTACCTGGACGCTGTAGCAGACCTTTGTTTAGACGCGATGACATCATCAGAGCCACCTGTCTCCTCCGAAATCTTTGTTTCCGCGTACCGCACTCCGGTCTCATCCCCCGTAACTGATAGGATTAGGAAGGCACATGAGATATTATTATTTTTCTGAAATAAAATCGTTTTAGGCTAGAGCAACTTCCTCACAGAGCAGCATGGTGTACTCTGCCCCCTGCTGTATCGGAGTGGAAATACTCAAGCGCACCCGAGTACGATGAACAAAAAAAATGTATGTTGGGGTGGGGGGCGCTGAGGCGCAACCAGGAGATGGTATGGAACAAATCAGTTGTGCGCATGTGTGTGAGAGAGAGAGTCCTAACTGTGTTTCTGTTAATCAGGGTTCTCCGGGTGGGGTGGAGGAGGAGGGGGAGGAGGAGGATCCTCCAGCAGAGGTGAGACATTTTTATGGTTTCATTTCTCCAGGGTGTAGTTCAACAACACAGATCCAGACATCTTCTATAAAGTGTTTGTCTGAAGACGCCACTATACCGATTCATTCCTGCACGTTTCAGTAAAGTCACTGAGATTGTTACTGTGATTAAGTTTCATGGGTTTTATTGGTCATGTACCTTCCGTAATGGAATTTAATTGCGACAGCTCCAAACTGTGCAGATAAAATTTAAAAAGAAACTTTGTGTACGAAACTAGGACATAACACAACCCTGTTTTTTTTCCCCACCAAGGATCAGGCAGTTATGACCTGTATGGCTATAAGGACTCCATGTCCGGTGGATATGGCGGAGGACAGATGAAAAGAGGTCTGTCCGGTTCCCTACTGTCCTCCGGCGGGGGCAACGCAGACGATGTGATCGCTAAGATCAATCAGCGGCTCGATATGCTAACACAGCTCGAGGGAGGAATGAAAGGAGGGGGAAGAAACGACAGGTAGGACAGGTTTATTTATTTATTTCCTGAACATATTTAAAATGCAAGAAGGAAACAAGTTCAAAGGTTTATTATAGATCTTAGATAAGGAACAAGTGTCGGTGTGTGTATAAAGGTCTAGGTGTTAACCAGAAGGGGGCGTTACTCAGTCCAGAGTGGTAATGTTTAGGGAATGAAACTCTGTTCTAAAGGCTGGTCTCTGGTTCCAGAGCGACCATGGTGGAGGATCTCATCACCTCCTGTATCAAGCTCATAGGGTGCTCATAATGTTCAGGAAGCAGGATTAACTAATGAGTGAGGACCAAAGTACACTGTTCTTTTAGTTATTATTTTTGCTGACTTTAGCTCAGGCTTCCTGTTAGCTTCAGTAGATGCAAACCTTGTATGTAGTTTAGCACTAGCATTTGCATGCAGTTTGACTAGATGTGCCAGGGAGACAATGAGACGAGTGGTGACTAGATGAGCCTTAGATTCTGACCTGTACCCTGAGTAAGCATGTTGCATGGTGGTCACACTTCTAGCTATGGTGCCCCTTATGGTCCAAAATGACAGTCTGACTCCCTCTAGAGCTCGTTTCTGAGAAACTGACCTGGAATTTTTTTTCCCAAGCCTGCTCGAGCTCAAATGGAAGTCTGTTTCCTGATTTATTGCCCTGTGTACCCTACTGTTGCTCATAATGTAATGACTAAACCCCCCCATCACTGAGGCCATTCCTTCACCTGTATTCGTGTGATGTTTATGAATCTCGTTCACTCGAGCTAAACTAATAGTCACAACCCGATTCAGTAACGCCCGGTCCTCATTTTTTAAGGCAACATCCCAAATTTTAACGTCAGGTGGGACCGAATGGGTTCACTGCCCCCCCTTTCTTTTAACGGACTATCCGAAGTGCTGTCCAGTCGGATATCGGTGCGGGGAATGGCTTGGATGAATGACAACTTGCGGAACGACGCAACTTGCCATCCAAAGATCAGTGTGGGGTTCCATTTAAAATTTATTTATTCATTTTTTTGGATACTTTTTTTTTAGCTGGTGGTAAATCATTTAAAGGGAAAGGTATGGAATAAGAGGTGCCAATGCTTCATCTCTACTTGCTCTGCACCTCCTTCTGCAGGTTTGACCAGTACGAGTCTTTCGACTCTCGCTCCTCTGCCCTTGGTCCCCGCGATCTCTACAGATCTGGTAACCTTGTATTTGGTGACTCCCGGGGCGACATGATGGCCCAGCGTGGAGGCATGGGCTTTGGGGCGATGGGCGGAGCTGGAGGTGGTGGTGGTGGCTTTGGCAGCTCCGCCTCCCACGGAAACGCCAAAATGCGGCATGCTCGAGATGCTTTCTCAGGCTCCGGCTGGGGTGCGGGACAGAGGTCCCAGCACAGGGGCGGAGGCCCAGGCGGGCGCGGCTTTGGCCGCAGGCAGGATTCCTCTATGATGGGTGGAGGTGGGGGGCAAGGCCACTCCCCGTCAGGGCGAGGCAAGCTGCCGTCGCTCCTGAGCCACCGCATGTACCCCGAAAGTGGGGGGTTCCAGCCTCATCATGCCTCCCAGGACTATCCTGTCCGGCACTTTGGAGGGGGCAAAAACTTCAACCGACAACGCACCCGCAAGAGACCCCTCAACCGAGTAAGTACCTCCAGCAAAGCACTGGACTTGAACCATCAACCCACCCCCAAAAAAATTAAACAAAACAAAAAAAAGCAAAAGTACAAAACAGAAAGAAAAGGAAATAAAAGCAGTAGACACGCCTCCTAGTCCAGCCTGCCCAGCCTGTCGAGTGGAGATTAAAGTGGAAATCACATTATTTCACTCCACCTGCCACTCTAAACATGTCCAACAGGTCACATCTGCTCACGTACCCCAGTGTACATGTAACAGCCCTGTACTGTCACTCAGCCCAGTCTAAACACACCCCTCAAAACCTGTTCCCTTAGTCCTCAAGATCAAAGATTCGGTTCCCATGGCTGGGTTTATAACAACTTCATGCAGTGTCTTTACCAGGTGTGTGTGTGTGTGTGTGTATGTAAGTGTGTGTGTTTGTGAGGGAGAGAGCGTGAAGGTAAGTGCACGTGACGTGTATCACTTCATGATGTCCGATGTCATGTTCGTCCTGTGTCCAATGTGTGCTTTGTTTGAGACGTGGTACCTACTTGCTTCATACCCTGTCTGTCTGAAAGTGTGTTTGGAAATGCGTCGATTTGTTCTGTACCCCTGATTATGGAGTGTGTGAGTTAAAGTTGTGTGTGGCTGTGTCACTGAAGCAGCCTGTAAAACCTCAGCGCGACGGCCAGAAGAAGAGGAAGCAGACCCCGACCACAGCCGACGAGCCCGAGTCTAAAATGGGCAAGACCGAGTCCGAGGGAGACGAGAAAGCCGAGAACGGTACGTAGTGAAGTGTGCGTTTTTTTTCAATAGTCTGTTCTGTGTGGTTCCAGCAATTAGTGATGTCGCGTGTTCTGGAGAGAATGGGGAAAGTCTTCAGAAAGTCGGTGGCTCAAGTGAATAGTTTGAATGTGCTCTGGAGAAACAAAAATGCAAAACATGATCAGTTAATTCAATTGTTAAATACATTTCTGTGGTAACTTGATTAATGATGAATCATTTACATCACTAATTCTGATTAAACACAGTAACATTGAAGTTTTTTTTTGGGTAATTATTTTAGTGTTCGTGTTGAGGTCTACGTGTTCTTTAAAGATTAATAACTAACAGCTGTTTCTGTATGTTCATGGATCAGACTTGGATACCTAGTGAACAGAAGTGTAAAAGCTGAAGCTCTGCTTCTTAACGGGGACATTTAAAAAAAATAAAATTATTTGCTCCCCAGTGAAAGCAGCAGAACCGAAAGATGAGAAGAACGACGACGCGACCCCAGTCGCTGTAAGTTTGACCTTGTGCATTTTGTCATTTTGTAACACCTGTCCAGGTGAGAGTTCTGAAAGTGTATTGGTTTGTTTAACAGGAGTCTGAGCCGGCGGTCGAAGGTCCAAGCACTGGTGAGTACCGTAACGTGATGGGGGTCACGCCTGGTTATAACGTTCTACAAATTTTATCATGCATCTCATGAATCAGACTGGTCCACACCTTCATCTCTCTCTCTCTCTCTCTCTCTCTCTCTCTCTCTCAGAGCCAGCTGGTAAAGGAGAAACCTCTCAGTCAACTCCAAAGCAGCAGCAGGGGAGACAGACTCCGCCCTCTGCTTCTAAACTGAGGAAGAGGCGGGGCTTTTTTGAAAGGTCCGAATTGTGCATGTGTAAAACAAAATACAGGTAGTCCCAGAGTTACGAATTTATGTCCAGGACTCCCCTTGTGATTTAAAGACACAGACGAAACACTGTTTTATTTGACATGTTCGAGGTCCATTTCCTTAGGTGTGGTTACAGTTTTTGGCAGATTAAGTCAGGTGGATTGGTATGATGTGTATATATATTGTATATTTGTGTCAAATGTGTAGAAGACTCACTTTGTCAGACTTAAGAACAAATCTGACTTAAGAACGTGCCCCTGGGACAGAACTCGTTCGTAAGTAGGGGACTACCTGTATAGACGTGTTCAGTATTACTCTCATGATGATGATTATGATGACGACCTGTCTTCAAGCAGCCGTGCCATCTCCAGGGTGACCTTCGCCTGCTCCGTCTGCAAGTTCCGCTCGTTCTACAGCGAGGATCTGACCGCTCATCTGGAGAGCAAATTCCACAAGGATCACTTCAGGTTCCTCTCCAGCCAGCTCTCCAAACCCACCACCGAGTTCCTGCAGGTACTCCAGGAGCTCTATGGGAAACTATGTAGAGGGTTCAGAGTTGCAAACACATCTGTTTATTCCATATAGTTACGTTGTAGAGCTTTAAACACAACGCGTGTGTGTGTAGGAATACATCAACGATAAACATAAGAAGACAGATCAGAGAATCGGTCAGCTGGAGAACCACAGCGCCACCATCTGCCAGGTTTTGAGGGAGCAGGATCTGACCAGAGGTGAGTGGACTTGAGAATTATGTATTTATTTATTTTTTGTTTGATGCTGATTTGTGTGTGTGTGTGTGTGAGAGCAGACATTGGTATGGAGCACTTCATGAAGAAGGTGGAGGCAGCGTACTGCTCTGCGTGTGATCTCTACATCCCCATGCAGTTCCTACTCATCCAGAAACACCTCAAATCTCCTGAGCACAACTACAACCGCAAGGTAGGTGTATATGCACACACGCCGAGTCTGGTGGAACACCTTATGCATCGTCTCTGACCTTTACCCTCTTTCTCTTTGCCCTTTCAGGGGATGATGGAGCAGTCGAAGAGGTCGAGTCTGTCTGTTGCCAGGAGCATCCTCAACCACAAGGTCATCGGCAAGAAGCTGGAGAGCTACCTGAAGGTGTGTTCACGTTACTGATCAGCTCTGTATAAACGACATGGAGATGATCGGTGTTTTAAACCTGTTCTGTTCTGCCGTCAGGGTGAAAACCCCTTCACCGACGCCCCGGACGACCAGGACCCCGAGGACTCCATGATGGAGGTGTCCGAGGGCGATCCGGAGCTCAAACTGGAAGTCAAACAGGAGGCGAATCAAGACGAGGCGGAGCTCGAGGACATCGTCGGCGAACCTGACGCGATAGGAAACGGAGACGGACCTGAGGAGGAAACCAAAATGGAGGAGGAAGAAGAGGAGAAGGAGAATGAAGCTGAGGGAGGAGAAGAGGAGGAAGAGGTGGATGAGGATGTTGGAGTGGAAGTGAAAGAAGAAGAAGAGGAGGGAGAAGAAGAGAAACCCGAAGGAACCAAGGATCCCGAGACGGCTGCCGATGCAGAGGATGTCCAGGAGGGGGCAGAAGACGACGATGGAATACCTGTGATCGACGATTAGCCCCGCGGTGTGTCGCTGATGCTTCGGCACTGATCCAGGATCAGACTGACTCTTAGAATATCTGTCCTAACTATATCTATATGTTTCCAGGTACTCTGATCCCAGATCAGAGAGAATGGGTTTTAAATGTGAAGTTGTGTAAGTAGATGATTCCACATCCGCTGATCCTGGAACAGCTTTGTTAATGATTAAGGAAATTAAAATCTGCACCAAATCCATGGTAGCTGCCGCACGCTGGACCAATGAAATCACAGCGCTCTGTTCTCTTTTAGCCAATCAGATGTGAGCGAAGTATGTATATGTTTATGATGTCTGTAAGTTTACACTTGTTACAAAAAAATAACACACTTACTCGGCATGTTGTGCGACTAACAGGACCGCTTCGCTTCACACAGCAGTTTCACTATTCTGATTAAATTGTTGTGAAGAGATTTAAGACGTCACCTTTCTTTAGTTCTTTTATCTTTTTATTTCATTTGTGTACATGTGATGCTGAAGAACTTCTGATATCCTTCATTTTGCCTTCAGCTGATGAGTGTTTAAAAATAAAACGTTTTGGGGCTTGAATTTGGTTCCTCTAGGTCTAAAAGTGTTTCTGCTTCTCTTATTGGTCACAAATCTGTTTTTATTTTAATTTATTAATTTCAATAGCTTTGCGTTTGAGGTGGTCGCCATGAAGGGCTGTAAACCGTTCACAGCATCCTGTGCTGTAGGAGCAAAATATTTACTAATTAATTTATAATTATAAAGTCTAGTTACTTTAATATCTCACTTCTATATAAACTCCTAATACTTACAGAATTGTGAAACAGAATCCAATCTGCACCTGAGTGAGGTGATCTCCAGGTGCAGTGGTGGCTCAGAAGGCTTTGGGTTACTGATTGCAGGTTCGAGCCCCATCACCATAAAGTTTTCACTGCTGAGCCCTTGAGCACGGTCATTGACCCTATCTACTCCTTTATCCTGGCTTTGACCACCAGCCTCCTACTTGAGATCTTTGTCTTTCGGCTGTTCCCTTTCAGAGGTTGCCACAGTGAATCATCTGCCTCCATCTAACTATCCTCTTCTCTCACCCCAACTAACTTCATGTCCTCTCTCACTACATCCATAAATCTCCTCTTTGGTCTTCCTCTAGACCTCCAGCCTGGCAGTTCCAACCTCAGCATCCTTCTACCAATATATTTACATTTAGGCATTTGGCAGACTCTTATCCAGAGCGACTTACATTTTTATCTCATTACACATCTGAGCAGTTGAGGGTTAATGGCCTTTGCTCAAGGGCCCAACAGTGGCAACTGGGTGGTTGTGGGATTTGAACCTGGGATCTTCCGAACCGTAGTCCAATGCCTTAACCACTGTCTCCAAAACATCTCACATGGGTTGTCCCTCTGATGGACTAATTCCTGATCCCATCCATCCTTGTCACCCCAAAGAGAACCTCAACATCTTCAGCTCTGCTACCTCTAGCTCTGCCTCCTGTTTTTTCTTCAGTGTCACTGTCTCTAATCCGTAGAGCATCGCTGGTCTCACCACTGTCCTGTACACCTTTCCTTTAACTCTCGCTGATCCTCTTATTGTACAACACATCTGACACTTTTCTCCACCCATTCCAACCTGCCTGTACCTGCCTCTACCTCTGCTCCCTGCAGCCTCACCGTTCCTCTCATTCACACATCTATGGCTAACCTGCTTTCCGGAGCATATCTCCACCTTGAACTCTTCTGTCACACCTACAGCACATCTTACCACTGTCTTACAGCTCTCATACATGTCCTGCACCACTCTAACATACTTCTCTGCCACTCCAGACTTCCTCATACAACACCACAGCTCCTCTCTCGGCACCCTGTCGTACGCCTTCTCTAAATCTACAAAGACACAATGCAACTCTTTATTACCTTCTCTGTACTTCTCCATCAGCATCCTCAAACCAAATACTGCTACAGTAGTAGCAATGATATTGCTGCTAGTACATCCGAGACAGCTACTACTAGTCATACTACTCCAGCATCAGCAAGCACTGCTTCTGTTCCTCCCCCAACATGTGCTGTCCCAAAGCAGCCTGCTCAGCTACCCAGTGACATAAATAGCAATGCACCATCTCAGCCAGTACTGGGTATCTACCTAAAGCGTTCATTTGCTACAACATTAAGATCATTAAGTTCTTCCTGGTAGCGCACACGACCATGACTAGAATACTCTGTTGAGCGAGATGCTTGAGTTTCCCCTGTCGAAAATATGGCAGCATTGTTAATGCGAGGGATGTTGTTTTTATTTTACCTGGTTCTAACAACTGGAAAGCAGCCCTTGATCGAGACAAGGGGCTACAGAGGCATGTGTCCAGCCACAACCATGTGCATGCTTCAACTGTATGGACTCAGCACAAAAGCAGAGAGGCCACAGGGGGAACTGTTGTCTCCCCGTTGGTTCGTAAAACACAACTTAGAAAAAAACATTACTACTGTATATCAAGTGTGGGCAGTGCTGTTAAATTTCTCTGTGTGAATGAGTTGGGGCTCCGTGGGACTGCAGAAACCTTGAGGCCGAATGAAGGAATCGCTTTCCTGATCGTAACAGAGAGAACAGTCCATTGTTGGGGTGACTGAGGTCCTTCACGATCTTCCTGGCCTTGGTCCAGCTCCGCTTGCTGTAGATCGATTGCAGGTCAGGGACCACGGTGAGGATGGTGCGCTCAGCCGAACGCATCACCTTCTGTAGAGCTCGTCTGTCCTGCATAGTGCTGTTGCCGAACCAGGTTGAGACGTTTCCCGTCAGGATGCTCTCTATGGTGCAGGAGTAAAAGTTCCTGAGCACCTTGGAGGGCAGTCTGAAGTAGAGACCTGCGCGGGACGGATTTTTCCAATTGAGTATAGAACCGCTACGAAGTAGATAAATAATACAGAATTTGAAAATTTAAAAAGAAATCAATTTTAAGATAATTCCATTTTGCGGGAGTCCCGTGATTAATGTTATTCTCCCGCATCCCGCACATACATGAGGACCTTCCCGCCCGCACCCGCATTCACCCATCAAATTTTGTCCCGCGCCGCACTCCGTGCGCTGGGTCCCGCGGGAGTGCAGGTCTCTAGTCTGAAGTCTCTCAAGCGCCTGAGGTGGTAGAGGTCAGGAGAAATATGAAAATGCTGATTCTGCAGGGTTCTGCCTGAAACGTGATTGGACCAGGGACAGGTGCAATGTGGGAAATGTGTCTGTGATGGTTCGCTTTGTGAGCAATTCCGTGCCAGAGGAGAATCTTATTGGGTTGCTTGACTTGCATCAACTTGATGCAGAGTACCTCACCTCTGAGATATTGACACACCTTTCTGAAGCTGGCTACAGTGCTGACAACATACTTAGCCAGGGTTATGATGGGGTAAGAGGTGGAGTACAAGCTCTGCTCCAAAAGAAGCTATCTAGATATGTTCTATATATCCACTGCTACAACCACCACCTGCACCTAGTAGTTGTGCATGTCATGCAGAGTGAACCATGTGCAAAAAGATTTTTTGACCTCTCTAGATCACTCTACAAGTTTTTTCAGCACCACCATGTGTCTGAGAAATATGATGCAGCTCATCTGAAAAGGCTGCTTGAAATCCCATGGACAAGCCGCTATGAGGTGACATAGTGCAAAATCAAAACCATCTTCTCAGTATCCTATCTGAGATGGCAGAGGATGAAGATGCTGCAGTTGACTTGTGCACTGAGGCATCTGGCCTGCTATGTCAAATTAGGAGGCATCACTTCTTCGAGACTGGAGAGTTTCTAGTGCAGGTGCTTGGTGTCTTAAAACCAGCAAATGCAATTCTACAGTCTCAGTCTGTGGATATGTGCAGTGCTTCTGAGCTTGTTGGTGCAGCACTGGAGTCCCTCAAAAACATTCATCGTAAAGATTCAACTCAGTGGCAGCCTCTGACTGTGCTGGTTGGTACAGTGGCAGAGAACGCAAGTCTGAAAAAGGAAATCCTTCTGGCAAAACAGATGTTGCTCAAAAACTGTCCACATGAAGCAGACCTGTCCTCTGTGTGTAAACACCTGCATGCCTTTCCTGAATTACATACATTATATGTAACAGCCCTGGTAATTGGTGTCTTCAGCAGCCTGTGAGCGTTCCTTCTCCACATTGTCGCAGGTTCTAACCCCCTATCGTTGCACCATGTCACTCAAAAGAAGGCAGAATTTGGTGATCTTGGCCAATGAGAAGTCCATAATAAATAACTTGGACATGGATGAATTTGTGAAGGTTTTTGCAAATGGAAATAGGAGACTGTTGTAGAGTGGATTGGAGAGAGAAGTGTTCATTTACTATATAAAAAAATGAAATCAATAAATAAAAATATATAAAAACGTAATATGATCTGTTCTATAGCCCATCTGCTTTAACCTATTTTCTTTATTGTTCATAAGAAACCTTTCAGTTTTGTAAATATTCTAGTTATAGTGTGTTAAGTCTTACTTTAGGTTAAACGGTTTTTGAGAATTAGACCAACCAGATAAGATAAATGTCATTGATTGATAAAATCTGGATTAAGGATATTTTATTTTATTTTGTTTTATTTATTTAATTTTAATTTTTCAGTTTCCCCCCTGAGGGATTTCCACCTTATTGTGGTCAGGGGGTTTGAGTGCCTCAGTGACCTTAAGATCTACACCAGCAGGAGCTTAGTCTTCAAGTGGGACACCCAAGTTGGACAGGTCTGAAAGTAGAGGCCTGACAAAGTGCAATCCAGTTCTCCAGGCTTCTGATGCAGCTAACACCACATTTCAGCACAAGAACAACACTTACTAGAAGCACAGGGGGAAACACTGCTCGAACATGCTGTGTACACATGATGCCCCCTTCACTTTTCTCACTGCCCCCCCCCCCCCATATGTGCCTGTCTAGAAGCGGCCCTAGCTTCCACTACTCTTTCCCACAGCTTCATTGTATGGCTCATTAGCTTTATACCTCTGTAATTGCCACAGCTCTGCACATCTCCCTTGTTCTTAAAAATCGGCACCAATACACTTCTCCTCCATTCCTCTGGAATCCTCTCACTCTCCAAGATCTCGTTAAACAAACTAGTCAGAAACTCTACTGCCACCTCTCCTAAGCACTTCCATACCTCCACAGGTATGTCATCAGGACCAACAGCCTTTCCACTCTTCATCCTCTTCAACGCCCTTCTCATCTCACTTTTACTAATATTTGCTACTTCCTGCTCCACAACAGTCACCTCTTCTACTCTTTCCTTTTCCTCATTCATCAACTCCTCAAAGTACTCCTTCCATCTTCCCATCACCCTCCTGGCATCTGTCAGTACATTTCCATCTCTATCTTTAATCACTCTAACCTGCTGCACATCCTTCCCATCTCTATCTCTTTGCCTTGCCAACCTGTACAGATCCACCTCTCCCTCCTTACTGTCCAGCCTAGCATACAAGTCCTCATATGCTCTTTGTTTGGCCTTTGCCACTTCTACCTTCACCTTACGGTGCATCTCCCTGTACACCTATCTACTCTCTTCAGTCCTCTCAGAGTCCCACTTCTTCTTAGCTAGTCTCTTTCCCTGTATACACTCCTGGACTTCCTCATTCCACCACCAAGTCTCCTTGTCCACTTCTCTCTTTCCTGGTGGTAAGTACCCTCCTACCCGTCTCCTGGCTGAGATTTTATTCCATGTAACAAACAATATTAATCGTAAATATTGTATCAAGTGACCCCTTAGTGATTTCCGTCCCTACTTCACAGACAAACTAGATCTACACGTCAGTGATATCTGTTCCTACCACTTTTAAGCTCACACATGCCCATGATTGGCTGTAGAGCTGTGATTAATGTGAGAGCGCTAACTGAGCCCCATCCCACCCCACTGAGAGAGCTCGGCCTATCAGATCTCTCCGGGCCCCCAGCTGTGGGAAGCTACAGCATTACCCGGAAATCGATCTCGCAATCTCTGGATGATTGGACGAGCACTTTACCACCACGCCACTCATGAGTTTTTTTTATGACACACTTGATCAGATGTTAACGATAATCATTCAGCAGCTGAAGTGTTGATGGTAATGGACAAAGCTCAGGGGTCTCTCCGTTACATCCACGCTACTTTGGCTCAAAAGTACTGTCTAGGAAATGAGCATCAGGTACTATTGAAATATATTCATATGATAGTGATGATAAAATGAAGGTTAAATATTGGTCAGTATGTGTCATTCATTCATTCATTTCATTTTCTATACCGCTTAATCCTGTGTTCAGGGTCGCGGGGGACCTGGAGCCTATCCCAGGAGACTTCGGGCACTAGGCAGGGTACACCCTGGACAGGGTGCCAATCCATCGCAGGGCACACACTCGTCAGTATGTGTCGATTCTGTGAATCGGATCTCTCTCAGTGAACGCTGGCAGCCGACCCTTTGTCTGAGGAGTTGTAGTTTAAGCTCAAATATAGCAGAAATGTTATGTAATGTGGCAGGGGTAGCTGGTTCCAGGTTCAAACTCCTCTACTGCCAAGTTGCACCTGTTGGGCCCTTGAACAAGACCCTTAACCGCTCCTATGTATAATGACCTAAAAATGTAAGTGTGTCTGCCAAATGCTGTAAAGTAATGCTCTGAACAGAATGTTCCTTGGAAGCTCTTCAGAGGAGTGAGTCGAAAGTTTTAGGTTTTTAAACTTTTAAGCTACAGACCTGATGTGCAGTACTCTCTTCTGACGATAGGAGGCAGCACAGAGCTAGAGTTTCCAATCAGGATCTCCATAAACGTGATGAAACGTTTGATTTAACACGAGCCTAGAGCTTGTCTAAAGTCCAGACTCCTGAGTCTTCCTACACACACACACACACACACACACACACCGAGGTTCAACATTTAAGTAATTTAATTAAACACTTTATTATACATACAATTATATTGTCATTGTTGCAAAGCAGCTTTACAGAATCCAAAGTAAATTATGGAAGTTGGTATAAAATGTGAAAAAATATGAATCCGAGTGATCAGATCGTCCCTGATGAACGAGTCGAGGGTGACGGTGCTGAGGGAAAAACTAAAAAAAAAACCTTGAGAGGAACCAGACTGAACAGGGAACCCATCCTCATCTGGGTGATAACGGATAGCAGGGATTGATCTGCACTCATACTGTGTGTTAGGAGGCTGGAAGTTCAGTATAACAGGAGATGTGGAGAAGTTCATATGGAGTCCAGTTGGTTATTGGAGGATCAGGTAGACTGTAGGAAACTCCAGTCCTGAACTATCGACTGACTGAAGTCACGACCTCAGGACTTGTAATATTTGAGTAAATTTAAATAGATCTTGAGTCAGAATGTAGATGACGGACTTGTACTTTTACTTGAGTAACAGTGTACGCGGGGGATCTTTACTTTTACTCCATTGCAGGATTTGTATTTCGGTAACATATGGGACCTTTAAATCTAAGAGTTTTTTAACTGCAGTATTTGATGTTCCTGATTTTAGGCGCTACAGATACAGCTGTACCATGTGTTTCTTGTTGTTGTTGATGCAAATTTGAGATACACACACAGAGATATAGTTGGGCTCAAAAGTTTGTATACCCTGAAAGAAATTGTTAAACACTGCCATTTATATGGAAAATATGACTGATAATACAAAAGAATAGTTTCTTCATTAATGATGGTGGTTTGATGATTAGCACTTGAACCTCCAGGGTCCGGGTTCGATTCCCACCTGTGTGCATGTTCTCCTCGTGCTTGGTGGGTTTCCTCTTAGACTAATTGCCGTTCCCAAATTGCCTGTAGTGTGTGAAGGAACGTGTGAAGTCATTAGTTATCACACACAACTGTAACTGTTTGACTCACCCAAACAACCCTGATAAAAAAAGTTACATACATTCTTGAATTCTTGAAGGCCACATTATTAACACACACACATACACACACACAGGTTTAAATGGCTATTAAGGGAAGTTTCCGCTCATTCACGCAGTGATGCACTGACCTGGCTGGATGCTGCACCATGGAGAAGACAAACAAGGGACTTCCAATGGAACTTAATATTGAAAAGTACACCATCCCCACTGTAAAGCATGGTGTTGGATTTCTTATATTCTTAGGGAAGTTAGTCAAAATTGATGGTGAGATATCAGAAAATACTGGCAGACAATTTTCATTCTACAGCGCGAAAGCTGCACATGGGATGCTCTTGGTTCTTCCAGCATTACAATGATTCAAAGCACCGTCAACGAGGGTCGTCATTGGTCGTTCAGCTATTGAGATGGAGCATGCCAAACTCCAAGCAGTCATGAATTGGCCTGTCTCACGGCAGGAACTTCAGAGGTTCTTGGGATTCGCTAACTTCTACCAGCATTTCATCCGGGGCTACAGTTCCATCGCCACCGCCTTAACAGATCTGACTTCTCCCAAGACGCAGAGAAACCGAGCTCAAGAACTGGTTCATGTCCACCCCTATCCTCACCATCCCGAGACCGTCAGGCCAAGTTGACCCTCCAGTCACAGATTCTGGAGGGCCATCACCGCCTACTAACCTCAGTATCATCGAGGCACTCACAAATCCAGTCCATGCAGCATAAATAAGGCATTTACAGGAATAGGAGGCGTTTTTCCAAAAAGAATGGGCAGCGATATCACCGAAGGGAACTGACCTCATGCACAATTATTACGTTAGCATACGTCATCAATGCTAATGGGGTCAATACATGATAAAGTTTTTGAACAGGGATTATTTCTTTATTATTTTCTTTACTGTCATGTTTTGTTTGATTATTGTACCATTCTGTTATGCGTTACATTTAAACGCAAGTCTATAAGGAATAAAATACATTTGTTTTGCCTTCTCACTCAAAAAATAGTGCATGTCTTGCAAATTATTTAGACCACAACTGCAAATGCGTGTGTTTGGATATGCATGATGCTTTAAGTGTGATGAGAAAGAGAGGTAAAAAGATCAAGAGAAGTAGTTCTAACCTCACTTACCTTCTATACCACTTTATCCTGTAGTCAGGGTCACGGGGAGGCGTAGGGCATGAGACGGGGTATAGCCTGGACCAGGGTGCCAATCCACCATAGAGCATACACACTCACTACGGGCAATCTGCCTAACCTCAGTCTTTGGACTGTGGGAGGAAACCGACCAAGCACAGGGAGAACATGCAGACTCCATGGGAATCGAGCCCAGACCCTGGAGGTGCAATGCAACAGTGCAGCAACAGTACTAACCACTACACCACTACACCACCGTGCTGCTTAGTTCTAATCTAAGTTTGTTAAACCTAAACTGTGTGTGTGAGTGATGTGTACATGTACTGAATGCTTTTGACAAGATTTCTATAAACAGGATGCTTCTGCCTCTTAGACACAAACACACATCTTGTGTTTATATCCGACAGACCTACAGCTCAAGTTTAAAAGAGGACACACACACACACACACACACACACACATATAGAAGATTCTCAGAAGTGTGTGTGTGAAGCGACTTTTACTTCCTGTTTTGCTCTCTCAACCAGATTGTCACCCCACATACTCACACACACACACACACACACACGCACACACACACACGCACACACAAGCTATCTGGGTGAGAAAGTAGACTGCTGCTGTTGAAGTGAAGACCATGTCAGTGGTTTATCAGATTTACTCGTAGATCATCAGCACGTCTGTGATGCACCTGGAGCTCACATGATTACCCAGAATGCACTCCGAGAGTGGCGTGAGGGTCAAAACCACAGATTTGCTCATATTTATCAATTATATATATATATATATATATATATATATTGTGTGTGTGTGTGTGTGTGTGTCCTGCGATTGATTGGCACCCTGTCCAGGGTGTACCCCGCCTCGTGCCCTAAGTCTCCTGAGATAGGCTCCGCCCCCTGAGACCCTGAATACAGGATAAAGCGGTGTAGAAGTCGAGTGAGTGAGCGATGATACGCGGATTATTTGACACAAATCTTGCTAAGCTAGCTAAAATTAGCATTTGAAAGAGAAATTGTGTTTTAGTTGTAGTGCAGATTTCACTATTAAACACGTGACTGACGAGCTTTAGTTTGTCGATGCTAGCTGTATTTAACACCTCGTTATATATTTATTAGCAGGCTAGCTGCAATTATGCTAGTTTTATGCAATTTTTTTGCAGAGATTACGCTAATGCTTGATGCTACAGTAGATTACTTCTACACCGACATCTTATCCAGGATTTCTGACTATAATATTGAAACAAATCAAATATTCCTGTATTAAACCTGTCTCTGGGCGTGTTTTATTCTGTATTATTGTGTTAGTTACGATCGGTTTTACTCTGGAGTAAGTAAGTAAGTAAGTAAGTTTTAATAAAAGTTTCTTTCTGCCTAACCTGTGGGCTTTTGTGGTTTGTGGTGATGTTATTAGTGTTTCAGTAAATGCCAGTGTGTGTGTGTGTGTGTGTGTGTGTGTGTATACACATAATTTAGAGGAACTGATTCTCCGTCTTTCCGTTCACACTCACTGGTCGTCACTCTAACACACACCATGAACACTCCATGCTGACACTTCCCCTCTCTCTCTCTCTCTCTCTCTCTCTCTTTAGACAGCCTGTCTGTGATTTTATCTTCTGTGTGTGTGTGTGTGTGTGTGTGTGTCCTTGACTTCAGCGCGTCTTCTCACGGTGCTCTGTCTAAGAGACACTCATGACACCCAGACTGTAGCACAACAATATGACACACTTCTTTGTAACAAATGTTCTGCTCCTGACCTTATCTACGGTGCGTTCGAGTAAAAACGTGACTTTTTGGGAAATTTCTGCTGAATGAAGGCGATTGACAGGTGATTGACATTTACAAGATACTTCAAGCGCAGTACTGAGACTCTTAGACACAGTAAAACATCTGAGCAGAGGAAATGTTTTAAAGTAGTACGTGAATGATGATCCCGACCGAGGTGGCTCGGAGCAGTCACAACTGAAGAGACGCATCTGTGTGTGTGTAAACTGTACACACGCTCATTCACTTTACACATTGCAGAAACTTGGCTGGGAGTTATTGCCATGTCCCCTGTACAGTCCTGACCTCGCTCCAAGGCATTTCCACATGGAGTTCCTGGAGGCCGGCATTTCAAATCTACTGAGAAAACTTTCTATCTTGATGGTGTCCAAGCACTAGTGAAACACTGGGATAAGTGCATTAGTGTATCAGGGGATTATATAGAGAAGTAAAGGGAGGTTTTATTCTCAGAACTGTTCTGTTATTCTGTACAATCAAAAGTCCCACTTTGACTTGAACGGACCTCATATTCACCTGAGACTGTAATCATTTACATTTACATTTAGGCATTTGGCTGACGCTCTTATCCAGAGCGACTTAAAAAAGTGCTTTAAAGTTTACATCACTGGATACATACTTACACTGGGTTAACTAGGTTAATAACTAAGTGCCATTAGTCCAACACAACTGGGAAGAGACGTTAAAAATGAGACGTGCTGCTGCATTCTGGATCAGTTGCAGAGGACGAATCGTGGACAGAGGCAGGCCTGCCAGGAGTGAGTTGCAGTAGTCCAGTCTTGAAATAACAAGGGACTGAACAAGCACCTGAGTAGCCTGTGAAGAAAGAAATGGGCGAATTCTTTTGATATTGTAAAGAAGAAATCTACAAGAGCGAGTAAGGTTAGCGATGTGTGGGGAAAATGACAGATGATTGTCCATGGTTACCCCAAGATTGCGGGCAGTGGCTGTAGGAGTGATTTGGTTGTTGTCCAGGGATATCACAAGGTCTTGACCTGGGGATGAGTCACGAGTGATGTTCGGTTTTACTGAGATTGAGCTTTCAGCTGATGAGCAGCCATCCAGGATGAGATGTCTGCCAGACATGCTGAGATCTGGGTGGAAACCTGAGTGTCAGAGGGAGGAAAGGAGAGAGTAAGTTGGGTGTCATCTGCATAACAATGGTATGAAAATCCATGCGATGATATGACCTTACCAAGAGACAGGGTATAAAGGGAGAACAGAAGAGTACCAAGTACTGAACCCTGTGGGACACCAGTAGAGAGTCTATGTGGGGAAGATGTAGAACCCCTCCATGTTATCTCATATGACCTATCTTCTAGGTAAGAAGCAAACCATTGGGGTAGAGAGAGGGGTATACAGAGGGGCAGAGAGAGGGGCAGAGAGATGGGGGCAGAGAGGACAGGAGAGAGAGGGGCAGAGAGGGGTATAGAGAGGGGTAGAGAGAGGGGCAGAGAGAGGGGCAGAGAGGACGGGAGAGAGAGGGGCAGAGAGGGGTATAGAGAGGGGTAGAGAGAGGGGTAGAGAGAGGGCTATAGAGAGGTGTAGAGAGAGAGGTATAGAGAGGGGCAGAGCGAGAGGCAGAGAGAGGGGCAGAGAGAGGGGTAGAGTGAGCTAGATAATGAGGAAGGGTGGATAAAGATGTGTAGCTTCCTTCTTAAGCATCAAGGGCAGATTTTTCGTAATAAATATAAGCGTTTCCCCTTTTTTCCTGACAGCTTGTTTTGCTTCTCATCTATAATATTTCCTGATGTGCTAAAAAGTCGCTCACTATCAACACCTGTGCATGGGGCACAGAGGGAGGTTTGTGCTGCTTGTGCAAGAGCAGGAAAGAGACTTTTATTGTTTTGCCAAAAAACAAGAGGGTTGCTGTCTTTGAAATGTCCTTGTCCCGATGACTGAGTGAGTGTCGCGCGAGTTGCTGAAGTGGCTTTTCTATATGGGCCATTATAGAGACTGCAGATCAAACTTCCCAAAGCAACCATCGGCCGATGATGATCGGCGATGAAGTTCCAGCACACAGAGGTGTCGTGTACAGCTGTGTGGTTTAGACTTAATGGTGTGAACAACAATATATGTGGTGTGATGGTCAGGGGTGCACATACTTTTGGCATTATAGTAAATGTAGAAAATGAACAATCAGCTGTTGGTCTTCAGTGTGAATGCAGGGTATTAATACAGGTTTTAGAGACACTAGATATACAGTTAGATAGATGTGAGGATGCTGTGGAACATTTCTGTAAAATTAGTCACTGTTTCTGAAGTGCATTGTTGAGAAATGATGTCAGCACGTCCTCTGATCTCATTACACACACACACACACACACACACACGATGGAATGTGTGAGGGGGTTTCACCTTTGCATGGCTGGTGTGTGCTGATGTAAAGTGGAGTTACGGTTATTGCCCTGAGGTTATGAGTATTTACTCAGAGTTTTATTCCTCTCACATCACTGCACGCGGACAATCATCACGTTCATTTATTTATCGCTAACTTTGTTTAGAAATAATAATTCTGGCAGACGACAGAGATACGCACTGCTCAGTAACAGTGTAGCTTTGGGTTTGATTTCATTTTGAAGTTAGTTTGTAGTGTTTACATGCTGCGTTTGGTTTTTAAAGTAAAAAAACAACAACAACAGACATCATAAGGAACAGGCTACATTTAATGACTCATGTTCCGTTCAGGTGTAAACTTGATGTTGTATGCAGCTCCTTGGTCCTGGAGGAACGTCGTTTGGTTTCACTGTGTACTGAAGTGTATATTATGGTGGGTGAGAAGCGCAAAACAAAATAACTAATTCAGAAACAAAATAACAAAATGAAAACAATAGAAGAAATCAGAAAACACAACGACAATTCAGTCAAACCGGAAAAGGTAGGTATAGTTTGTGAATGAAATCCTTATCGCTGATTGGACGAGACATCTGTCACTCAAGACATACAAGAAGTACTGTACTGTCAAGTGAAGTTACATTTGGTAATTTGTATCTGGATATGTCGTTGTGTTTTCTGATTTGTTATTTAATTTTTTAATTTGTTATTTAGTTTTTCTGATTTGTTATATTGTTTTTGTCTTTATTTTGTTTTTGAATGAGTTGTTTTGTTATTTTGTTTTGCACTCCTCGTGGTATACACGACAATAAAAGCTGCCTTGACTACATGATATAATCCATTTGTGTAGTCCATCTGATGTGTAAAAGTGTAAACATGTCCCGGTAGATTGGAGATTGTAATTAGTAGCTAAAATATTGTTTACTGTTTTCTGTGTGGCTTCACACTGAGGTAAATATATGTGTAAGTGCCATATTGTACTTGTTATGAATTTGTTGGTGTGTTTATTTTATTTTATTTGTTGTTATTTCATTTATTCTACCTTGTTCTATTCATTAGTAAAGCATTAAGCATTAAGTTTGTTACATAAGTCATAAGCTTTATATTTCTAAGTTATGCATCCATTTTGACAATCGTAAGTTGGTCTGTGATGTCATTCTACTATTACATGCATTTGTGTGACTGTCATATGATAGAGAGTTCAGGTTAGATGCGGAAGCCTACGGAAACACAAGCTTTTGATTGTAAGCTGGGAATGTAAGATACAGCAACGAGGTTGTTGTAACCGTAAGCTCCCGTAAGTGGATATATACAACAAGAGTGTTGTTATATACGTAAGCTGAGACTGTAATTTACAAGATACAGCAAACAGGTTGTTGTAAAAGTCAGAGATTTGCAAGATGCAGCAACTGGTGTCTGTAATCACAGTGGATTTACTCAAGACGACTGTATGAAGTGTTGATTCTTTGATGCTGACAAAATAAACTACAAGAGACAAAGAGATCGGACTTCTGTCGTGTGAGTGAAACTTTAAACCAGAGCTACGCGTCAAAACTGGTGAAATAATATGACAGCATCTACAATATGTAAACTATTTGTTTTAAACGTTTATATTGAATAATGACATTTAATCCTTGTTCAGTCTGACAAGCTGTCGGGTCTTCAGTCTTTCTTTCATCATTTAGACAGAAAAACTGTAAATGTCATTTTGTAAAGTTCTGTAACTTTCCGGAATGTTTGTTGTTTTAAGTCTCCTAGTGTTTTATACACAGGTCATTGTGTGTGTGTGTGTGTGTGTGTGTGTGGAGCTTCAGGTTTTTATTTATTCAAACTCCACTCGCCTCATTGCGCATGCGTCGGATCCCGCCTGAGGTTTAGCGCACGGACTTTCAATTTGCGTCCAATCAGATGACACAGTGGGCGTGGCTTACAGGTTCCCCCCCCCTCCCCCCCCCAGAGTGTTTAATACCGCGGTGTGGAGTTTGTGCGCGCGCGTGTGTATACTCTATTAGTGGTTCATTTCATCATATTTAATACAACACACACACACACACACACTCGGGTGTGAAGTAGCGCTGAAACACGGCGGTGTGTAGTGTAGTGTAGTGTAGAGGTGTGTGTAAGTGTGTCTTCAAGGTAATAAAGAGAGAAACGTGCCGCGCCCAGAGCGCGCGCGCACACACACACACACACAGCACTTCCTCTTGCGCAGGTAAACCCTGACACACACACACACACACACACACCGGTAGACTGTACGGAGAGAGAGACGGTTTTGTGTGATTCCGGGAGGTGATGGAGTGTGTGCAGGACAGGTGAGTCTCACACACACACACACACACACACACTCATACACACACACACACACACACACACACACACACACACACAGACAGGTGAGTCCACCAGCGGTTCATCTTCATTCTCATCTTATTACAATAAAACTTCTCTCTCTGTGTGTGTGTGTGTGTGTGTGTGTGTGTGAGTGTGTGTGTGTGTGTGAGACTGTCGACTTCTAACCCGAGTAAGAAAAAGTAAAGCGCGCGCGAGTGTGTGTGTGTGTGTGAATTGTCCCTTTGACCTTTAGACACAGTGTAACGAAATGTGTTTAAATAAATAAAACCTCAACCTCTTGTGTAGGTGTGACTGTCAGGAGGGAGACTGTAATGTGTGCTGAGACACAGACAGGGAGAGACAGACAGACAGACAGGGAGAGAGAGACAGACGGACGGGGAGAGAGAGACAGACGGACACTGAGAGAGAGAGACAGACAGGGAGAGAGTTCTGATGTTCCAGTTAAACCCAGAAGTGTAACCGGTTCCTCTCACTCCGCGGGGGTGCACATACTTATTCCTCAGGAGCTCAGAGGGGTTAGGGTCAGGGCTGTAAATTTCATTTAACAGTAGGGGGGGGGGGACAATAAATATAACATTTCTCATGAGCAATTTTTGAAGGGGACACAAATAATACAGTGAAATTGTACTAATAAAGATACAGTTTGGGTTGTCCTTGTCCTCTTTGGTCCGGGTGACATGGCGTCCCACATTTCCAACAAGAACTTCGAATCGTGACTCGTCTGACCACAGAACAGTCTTCCATTTTGCCACACTCCATTTTAAATGATCCCTGGCCCAATGAAAACGCCTGTGCTTGTGGATCTTGCTTAGAAATGGCTTCTTCTTTGCACTGTAGAGTTTCAGCTGGCGACGGCGGATGGCACGGTGGATTGTGTTCACTGACGATGGTTTCTGGAAGTATTCCTGAGCCCATTCTGTGATTTCCTTTACAGTAGCATTCCTGTTTGTGGTGCAGTGTCGTTTAAGGGCCCGGAGATCACGGGCATCCAGTATGGTTTTACGTCTTTGACCCTTACGCACAGAGATTGTAAGATTCTCTGAATCTTCGGATGATATTATGCACAGTTGATGATGATAACTGCAAAGTCTTTGCAATTTTTCACTGGGTAACACCTTTCTGATATTGCTCCACTATCTTTCTGCGCAACATTGTGGGAATTGGTGATCCTCTACCCATCTTGGCTTCTGAGAGACACTGCCACTCTGAGAAGCTCTTTTTATACCCAATCATGTTGCCAATTAACCTAATTACTGTTAATTGGTCTTCCAGCTCTTCGTTATGCTCAAATTTACTTTTTCCAGCCTCTTATTGCTACTTGTCCCAACTTTTTTGGGATTTGTTGACACCGTGAAATTTGGAATAAACACATTTTTCCTTTAAAATGATACATTTTCTCAGTTTAAACTTTTGATCTGTCATCTATGTTCTATTCTGAATAAAATATTGACATTTGCCATCTCCACATCATTGCATTCAGTTTTTATTCACAATTTGTTTAGTGTCCCAACTTTTTTGGAATCCGGTTTGTATAATAAAATGTAAACATGAGATCTAAACTAAAAACTGTGCTCCCTGTGCTGGTGCTGCAATATCATCTCTTTGTTCTGCTGTCTCCGGCTCCCTCCCTGGTTCTGAATCTGCCCCTTCCTCTACTCTCACTGTCTCAGAACAGACTGACTCCTGAAGCAGAACAAAATGCAGGAAAAGATGTTTTCCATACTCATAATAACTTGTTTACATTACACTTGCTAAATTGAAAGATCATACTGTAAATTGGTGAGCCTATTACTTTCTACTAAACAGCCACAACTCAAAAAACATTAAAGAAATTGTTCACCCCCCAAAAATTGTAAAAAAATCTGTCATTATCCCTTGAATAAAAGCACCAGACTGACCCAACACTGTACATCTGATTGACCCTGGTCTACCTGTCCCTCAATAATTTGTCTCCTTTGCCTGTGATTGATATTGTGACATTAGTATTTTAAGCGCTCGTTCTTAAAGCCAAACTGCATTAATATGTGAACTTGTACTTACTTGGCGTTTAAGTCACTGAAAAATTATCTTATGTCCATTTATCTAGGACACTGCAAGGCAAGTTTATTTATACTGTAGCACATTTCATACACAATGGTCATTCAAATAGCTTTACATAAAGAAAGTAAAACTATCAAAAAATAATCACAACAATAAAAACAAGGAATAAAAAAAGGTTCAAAATTGTATTTAAAATTAAGACACTTAGAACAGAATGGATATTGATTATACAAAAATATACAACTCGGACTAGGCACAGTGCTCATTTAGTAAATGTACAGCTAAACAATGTTAATTGTGGCCGTTAATTTTAAGTTAATATTATGCCAAGTCGTCACAAATAACAAATAATGGGACAACCCGCGGATTGGGGGGGGGACATGTCCCCTCCGTCCCCACCGGGATTTACGCCCCTGGTTGGGGTCGTGCTAAAGTCTGATGTTCTTAGACCAGTGATCGAGTCCACGTCCTGTCTTTATGACCTGATTACAGGGCAGATAACACACACACACACACACACACACACACACACACACACACACACACACACACACACACACACACAGCCTGAACTACTCCCCTCAGTGCACATTTATTTTCTGTAGTAAACTTAGTCTGTTTAAACCTTATTCATTAATCTGTGATATTTCTATAAATGAAAAAAAATCACTTTTTTTTTTGTCTCTCTGTCTGTTTCTCTTTCTGTCCGTCCGACCGTCTGTCTCTGTCTTTCTGTCCGTCCGACCGTCTGTCTCTGTCTGTCCGTCCGACCGTCTGTGTCTCTCGGTCCGTCAGTCCGTCCGTCCGTCTGTTTATTCATTACTTGATGATTAAACCGACAGACAGCTAAAGAAGTTTAGATGTGTGTGAATAGAGGGAAGGCTGGACGACTGTACAGACTGATTAAGGAATTAATGAGTTTGTTCTGGATGGAGGAATAGATGTGAACCCTGGGAGAACTGACAGACGAGTGAATGGACGAGTAGTGAGACAGACGGACGGACGGACGGACAGATGTGATGTGTGGAACTGAAACATCTCAGGAATGTTTAGATTCAGGTTGTAGCTATTTCATACTGTAGTTTCTCTACTTCACAAAGAGTTCTGTTCTTGAGCTGCCCGTAGAACTGTTATTGGTGTGTGTGTGTGTGTGTGTGTGTGTGTGTGTGTGTGTGTGTGTGTGTGTGTGTGTGTAAGAGAGAGAGAGAAATTCTGTAGAATGCCTTTACCAGCTCAATTTTTAGATTCTGTAAAATGTCTTTACACTGTAGAATGCCACTTTATTGTGAAATTCAGATCTCCATTTCTCTCACATACTCACACATTGCAGAAGACTTATGCAATGTTCTCTCTGTGTGTGTGTGTGTGTGTGTGTGTGTGTGTGTGTGCATACGTGCGTGCATTCGGTGTCGCCTTCTTCACACAGTTTCTAGTTGACCATATACAGTGTGTTATCTGTAATTTATGACTGCATACTTCAGTTTTACTACCCGGGAAGGAGCTCTCACACACACACACACACACACACGCACACACGCACGAATGCGCACACATGTGCATAAATACATCTTGCAGTGGTGAAGGTGTTTGTGTCTGAGGTTTTGTCTGTACTCGCAGTGAGAGAGTGATCACATGAACGTCAGATCTGACAGACAGACAGATTTATTATATAGACAGAAATATTTCTGGACACACAGACAGACTGCAAGACAGACGTACAGACACCTGGACCAACTGAAAGATACAATCATGGCTAGGCATGCAGAGGCATTTCAGATGGACATCTGGAATGAGTGGTAGGTGTCTGGGCACCTAGACAGGCGCGCGGGTAGACGTCTGGACAGACTCTGGACAGGTTCTATCCAGCTGTGGGTTCTTTGGAATATTTACATTTTTGGAGCAAAACTAAACCAGATGTTTCATCGTAACGTGTGAAATCGTTTGTGTTAAATTAAATCATTGTTTATAAAATCTGATGTGTTGAATTAACTCTGTGGCACTTTTAAATCTGACTCCAGTTCAGCTTTTGTACATTGTGTGTGTGTGTGTGTGTGTGTGTGTGTGTGTGTGTGTGTGCGCATCATCCTGTGAACCTCACCTCTGAATCACAGACTTCTGCATTTTGCTCTTAAACTGTTTGGCATTGCACTCGGAGTGTGATTTGTTTGTGTGTGTGTGTGTGTGTAAATATTTGTACTGCATCATACTCGTGCACTCACCTGGGCTGGTCTGATGCAGATAAACCTGTTAACCATCTCTATGTGCGTGTGTGTGTGTGTGTGTGTGTGGGGTGGGCGTGTCCTCTCTGACCGGTGCACAGAATCTATGCTCGGTAGGAAGTGAACCCTCGCTGGCTAGCATGGTTGACAGATTAGCATTAGCATTAAAACTGAATTTTAAGGTAAGATTAGATGAGTTGTCATGGTGATAAACTGATGACATCATGGCTTTCAAGCTTTAGCAGTGGTTAGAGGGGGATTGTGGGTGGGTCTCTGATAGCTCTGAAATAATTCCCTCTTACCACACGGGATGAAGATGTGTGAATATTTCAGAGAGCACCACCTGTAGGATTATAAAGCAGCGATGATTTATTTATTTTTGGTCGCGGTGTGATGGGTGTCATGTGGGAGATCGTGACGTTTACACGTCTCTCTGCTGATCCACAGCTTTGCCTCGTCTTGTGTGACTTCAGAGATGAGGGGTAAGGCTGCTGTGTGAGACGCGGCCCGGCGTGGTGTTCGGTCTAGACCAAGGGATGGTGTGTGATCGCTTGTGCACACACCGATACCGTGGTACTTCGCTCCGTTTTGGAGGTAGAGGTTCTGTCTGTCTGTCTCTGTCTATCCTGATGATTAAACAGGACAGGCCGGTTGGTGTCTGGGTGTCTGGACGGACTGGCCGTTAAGATGGTTAAGTAGACAGCTGGACATCTCTAATGGGTGTTTGGTGTCTGGACATGCAGGTAGACATCTGGTAGGCAGCTGGGCATCTGGACGGACTGGGTGTCTGGACGGGCCGTTAGTCTTCCTGTGTGTTACGCATACACACTGATTCTGTTGTCCTACGCTCTGTGATGGAAGTAATCGCGCTTACACTACATGAGAAGAAACTCAAGGTCATTAGTGCTGATCCAAACACTGGAGACTCAAATAGAGACGCAGTATCACATCTCATTGCCCCGCCCATTTTCCATTTCTATAATTTTCTTTTGATTCTGTAAAGCTGCTTTGTGAAAATTGACCATTGCTTAAAAGCGCTATAGCAGAAGTCGGCATCCCGCGGCTCCGGAGCCGTACGTGAATTATATAAATAGTCCTTTATTTATCCCGGCTGACTGCACTCCAGTACTCGCGATAACAGGATGACGGTTCTGTTTTGCTGCAGGTGGATCATTTAGGTTCGGCTTTTTATTTCATAAATACGAGGACTCAAACACACCTTGAGTGTTTATTTACTTATTATATTTATTTATTATTTTAAACCCACATGACCCCTGTGTGAAAGAAGCTCCGTATCGTTAGTGGAATTGGTCTGCTTTACACACCTGCTGTACCTGGTGATACCCGACACCTCTCCTGACTTTGTTAGTGTGAAGGGGACGTGGATTCGTATTAGTAGAACGTATCGCGTTCACCAGCATTTTCTCATTTGAAATAAGGCATTTTTCAAGCGCGGTGAGGGTGGTGACGCTCCTCGTGTCCGAGACCCAGAGGACAGATTTTTCAATCGATCGCTCAGGCATTTAAGCGGCACCGAAGTGAAACACCGAAATCTGCGTTCTGATTTTTCAGTTCCTTATATTTAATGTGTTCATGTAAAAATAGCACCTGGTGATGTTTCCTCGGTCATCTTCTTATTATCCGTGTTAAACGTGCCGTTATCACACACCGCCGGGTAACCACGCTGAGATTACGGTGAGGCCATCAGGGTCAAACTTGGTCATATGGTTCATACTTTTCATTTTCACGTAAACTATATAAAAAATATAATAATAAATGTATTTATACATGCGCCTTCCGCCAGTGGTCATATATTAAGTCATATAGTTATTAAATGTTTGGCACGCGTTCCACACATCAGTGGATAAAAGTATTTTGAGTTTGCGGCGCACCACATGTCAGAAGGAGTAACAACGTCCTGACCCCTGAGGAAGTGTTATTTAAATCAGTATTTAAATGAACAGAAAGTCCCTCTGCTCCGCTGGCTTTGGACGATGAGGTCATTCTCACACTCGCGCCCCGTGTTTCCACCTCGACCGTGTGATTTCTGCTCTCAGCCCTAGAGCTCTAACCACAGCACAGCTTCAGCCACTACTGTTTTTGTCATGATACCGGTCACATGACCCCCTCCCCCCCTCCTCCTGCGAGTGTGGCTCCCGTACGTGAGCGACGGCCGTGCTGTGATAGTGTGATGACTCACGTTCCCTTTCATCAGGCCATTATCATTTCTTTTGAACCTTTTTGTCCTACACGTCCAGCGCTAGAACCCACGTGTGTTCTGAGACGCACCACAGCTGCTCGGACGTTTCTGTTTATTTTTTGTTAGGTTTGTTGTGAAATCTCCTTTGCATACGGTTTATCGTTGCTCTGGCGTCGTGTCTAGCGTTGCGCTCGCGGCCAATCTTGCCAGTTGAGCAGGTTCCTCGCATTTTCAGCATTAGATTTTAGCTAATGGAAACGTTTCCTGTTCAACCGTAAAACCAGATGCTGAACGAGAGCGATGAATTCCTCACTGTTCTCAGTTCCTGTGTAGTCGCACACGCCTGAGCTTGCACGGTGGAAGGTTGGAACCTTCCACACTCTCACATGTTGCAGTCCTGCTGTGTTGTTTGGTGGATCAGAAAACACTTATGTTGCCTGTGAGAGTCTCTCTCACCGTCTCACTGTTCTCCTCAGGTGGTGGATGCGCTCTGCCTAGGTAAGTCTTTGTTCCTCCATGCTAGCTCACCGGTCCAGAGGGCACCTTCATTAGAACCCCAGAATCGTTTCCGAGAACACTCGATCGAGACGCAAAAGTCTGGTTCATTTTGTTCAGTATGAACACGATCGTTCCGCGCTCTGGAACCTTTGAAGACCGGACACGGATCCGATCAGATACGGAGAAGGGGGGGGACATAAAGAGCGAGAGACAGGCGAGGAGAGGGAGAGACAAAGGTGAGACACAGAAGTGAAAATAATCCGCTCAGGGACAGAAACTCGGAAGTGAGGAAAACCATGTCTGTGAAGGTTTTTATGTTTCTCAATATCTGATCTGACCCTGTGAAGGCGAGTTTATAACAGAACACGGGAGAGAGGTGAAGGTCCAGAGTGTTCTACACCTGCTACAGGAGGAGAGCAGAGCGGCAGATCATCATCATTATTGAGTTTTAATAAGTGTTGGATGGATTACACCAACTGCCTGAAGATATGCTCACTGCTGCAGAGACCAGCTGTGTGTGTGTGTGTGTGTGTGTGTGGTAGAGGATGTAGGTGGAGGGTTCGGGGACTGGACTGAGAATGAGTGAAGGATACGAGTGGGGCAGCGGGGCGTGGTGTGTTTGTTTGTTTTAAACATGTGTGTATATATAATGTGTGTGTTGTGCATTTTGTTGTGTGTGGGTGTGTTGTAGAAACTGCATTCATCCTCTAAATCCTGTTTTTTTTGTTGTGCTACTCGGTCACTGAAAGGAAACCACTCCTCACACACACACACACACACACACTTACACACTTCCTGCTTTCGCTTCAGGTGCAGGAGTAATTACTCATAAATCATTTGTTTAATTCTGTAAACACTCTTTACAGATCTAATGAATTGTTAATGTACCACGTTGGGTTTATTACTAAATCTTTATTCGTTTGTAATGATTTCATAATCAGTTATTTAATTCCAGATACAGTGGAACCTCGGATTACGAGCATAATTCGTTCCGGAAGCGGGCTCGTATTCCAAAACACTCGTAAACCAAATTAGATTTTCCCATAAGAAATAATGGAAACTTAAATTATTCATTCTACAGCCCAAAAAAATTAATACATAAAAATAATTCATACAAAATATGAAGTAAACATAAAACAAATTAACCTTTACCTTTAAAAAAAGTAAAAAAAAAATCCTGACAGATACGTGTTTCCGTTTGTCCATGCAGGCGCTGTGTGTGTGTGTGTGTGTGTGAGATGCTAGAGTAAGTGGAGACTCTTGCTTTCAGCCCCTCCTGTCTCCCCCTTCTCATCTTACACAGTAAAACTTTCTCCTTTCATCTGAATTAAACACATTAACGGAAAGACTGTTGTTCTCTCCTAGATTATTAAAGCTTCTCCGCTTTATTTTAATGTTGCTCGTGACAGTGTAACGGCTGTTAATTTATGCTGGTGTAATGATGAGATGGACAAACTGCTCGATGCCCGTTTTTTTACTTTCTGCATTGTCGGGCTATAGTACAAACTTTCGGGTCGATCCTGCACTTAAATCCAACTGAAAAAACTACTGAAGAACAAAACTCAGGCTCTATATCCTAGTTTACATCTCGCATTCGCGTTCACACACACCGGACTGCATTACCCACAATGCATCTCCCACACTGGACTACCCTTCCGCAAACAGCGGTCATAAATCAACATCTCTCTCCCGCAACACTGTTTTATCTGAAAATTAGCAATATACATCGCTAATGACACTTTGTTAGTTTGCGCTCACACATCACTGCTGTAAAGTAAAACAAACAAACAAATGAATCAGCACCTCCGAAAAGATTTGTGACAGAGCCGAGTTTCTTCGGAGAGAAGAGCACACAGCCCTCTGTGAAATTACGCTCGCGCGCGCGCGCACACACACACACAGACACACCGCGATGAGGAAGAAAATGGATTTTTATCCTCTGTATTGAGGATTTCTTTTGCTTTACTCGCGCGACCACACGTGTGTTCTAAGAAACAGTACACGCGCTGTACACATCCGCTTCTGAACACAAAATAAAATGTTTTACACACACACAGGTTCTCAGTGTTTATATTAACAGTACACTCGTGCATGGATGTTGATTATACCAGTAAGAGACGAGCACTAAGACCCAGCAGGGGAGACGATTACCCACAATTCCGCAGCTCAAGAGAGAGAAAAACCGTTGGCTCATTTGTGATGACGTGACGCTCGGCGTCAAAACAAGAAGTGCATGCGTGGTACTCGGTGCTCGTAAACCAAGACAATGCTCGTTTTTCAAGTAAATTTTTTATTAAATCTTTGCTCGTCTTGCGGAACACTCATAAAACCGCATTACTTGTAATCCGAGGTTCCACTGTATTAGATATTATTTTTCCTGTCCAAACTAACTGAGTGTCTGCTTTCTTTGGGTTTTTATCAGAGGAGAACCGTGTGACTTGTAGCTCCATGCCTCTGACTGCTCCGTTACCCATCATCCCTTTCACCTAACTGGTGTGCCAGTCAACACGCCACAACCCCTGTACCCAGCCGGCCACGCACCCGGGTCCCTCGTGAACGCTGCCTTCTCCTGAGTGGAATCCAACATGGCCGCCCTCATCACAACATCTGCGCCGGCCAATCAATGCAGCAATTTTACAGTTGAGGATTACTACATCGCGTCGGGGAAGGTCATCTCAGATGTTTGGCGTGTAAAGGATTACATCGTGGTTAGTGTAGGACTGACTGTATGCTGCTTCGTCATTGCGGCTAACATCCTGGTCATGGCGGCCATCTTTATGAACCGACGCTTCCATTACCCCATTTACTACCTGCTGGGGAACCTGGCGGCGGCTGATCTGTTCGCCGGCATCTCCTACATGCACCTGATGTTCCACACCGGGCCCTGGACCGCTAAACTCTCCGTGTACCAGTGGTTCCTCAGACAGGTACTTATGTCCACTTACACACATGTAAAACACAATGATCTACCAACTGTGGTAGAGTTCCAAGTCTTCCAACCATCACCATATCATCAGTCCTCTTCATGAGACTGTAGTTGGAGCTCAGAGAAAGTCTAAACCTCTGACCAACATAGCCCCAGTCTATGCCTAAGTAAAAGACCAGTCTAAATTATCAAGCAATAGCATACCAGTTAATCACTGGACTGGTTTTTGTCCAGTTTAAATCTGTGACCACTCAAAGACCAGTCTAAATCTTTAAATAGTAACAACAGTTAAATCCTTGACCAGTTGAAGATCAGTCTAAATTTTAAACCCAATAACATACCAGTTACATCTTTGATTAGTAAGTGATCAATCAGAGTCTTGGAGGCCAGTCAAACCAGTTAAATCCTTGACCGGTTGGAGATCAGTCTAAATTTTAACCCAGTAGAATACCAGATCAAAGTCTTTAATCAAAGACCATTCTAAATCCTTACTCAATAATATACCACTTGCATCCTTGACCAGTAAGAGACCAGTCTAATCAATGATGAGTCTGAGACGGTCATGCTGAACCATGTCCATCACTATGTTGAGGGAAACAGGCGGTGACTCCATAACTTCTTCCTCCTGCAGGGTCTGATTGATACGAGTCTGACTGCATCGGTCATTAATCTGATGGCCATCGCCCTGGAGAGACACCAGACCATCTTCACCATGCAGCTGCACAGTCAGATGACCAACATGCGGGTGATCCTGCTGATCGCAGGCATCTGGACCATCGCCCTGATCATGGGTCTGATCCCCAGCATGGGCTGGAACTGCTTGTGCTTTAAAGAAGCATGCTCCGAGATGGCGCCCATGTACGGTCG
>CM060124.1:2067724-2125224 GCA_030522415.1 Channallabes apus
AAGGTCATGCCACAACATCTCAATAGGATTCAGGTCAGGACTTTGACTAGGCCACTCCAAAGTCTTCATTTTGTTTTTCTTCAGCCATTCAGAGGTGGATTTGCTGGTGTGTTCTGGGTCATTGTCCTGCAGCAGCACCCAAGATCGCTTCAGCTTGAGTTGACGAACAGATGGCCGGACATCTGTTCACCAGTTCATCTGTTCAACAGTTCACCACTGTTCCATGTTTTTGCCATTTGTGGATAATGGCTCTCACTGTGGTTCGCTGGAGTCCCAAAGCTTTAGAAATGGCTTTATAACCTTTACCAGACTGATAGATCTCAATTACTTTTGTTCTCATTTGTTCCTGAATTTCTTTGGATCTTGGCATGATGTCTAGCTTTTGAGGTGCTTTTGGTCTACTTCTCTGTGTCAGGTAGCTCCTATTTAAGTGATTTCTTGATTGAAACAGGTGTGGCAGTAATCAGGCCTGGGGGTGACTACAGAAATTGAACTCAGGTGTGATAAACCACAGTTAAGTTATTTTTTAACAAGGGGGGGCAATCACTTTTTCACACAGGGCCATGTAGATTTGGAGTTTTTTTTCTCCCTTAATAACGTAAGCCTTCATTTAAAAACTGCATTTTGTGTTCAATTATGTTATCTTTGACTAATAGTTAACGGTTTTTGATGAGCAGAAACATTTAAGTGTGACAAACATGCAAAAGAATAAGAAATCAGGAAGGGGGCAAATAGTTTTTCACACCACTCTGTGTGTGTGTGTGTGTGTGTGTGTGTGTGTGTGTGTGTGTGTGTGTGTGTGTGTGTGTGTGTGTGTGTGTATGTATGTCATGTAGGATGATGGGATATATCCGGTCCTTCGAAGTGTAAAATGAACATGAAGATTTTTTTTTTTAGACACCGTATAACCGCGCAACCGGACAAACGCACGTCACCAAAGCCCGTGTGAACTCTCTCACGGACTCCTATGTGTAGAAACCCCTCGGCACTTCATCCGCGCTCACCGGACGCTACGAACGGCAGAATAAAAACTGCTCGATTTCAACGCCCGATTAGAGGCGTTTAATGTAAATTACTCCCATACCTTGGAGGACCTTTATAGGGCGATTTTTTTCCCTGCAAACGCTTGTGTAACCTCCATTGCGCGAGCGGCTGTGTATCTGTGTGTGTCTTTGTGCATCTTGTGGTCGCGCTCCTCAGTAACGTGAGCAGCCCACCTAATCGATAACGGCATGCGTTGACAACGAATTTCATTATCGATTTTATCGATTAGTTGTTGCAGCCCTATTATATACCCTCAACAATGGTAGTGTACTTGTAAAAGTGGGCGGAGTTTCTCTGGGAGGTGTGGTTTACTGGTACAGTGTACGGAAACTATCCAATGACACAGCACTTTTGTGAATTGCTCTGGATAAGAGCACCTGCCAAAGATCTGAATGTAAATGCGGTTTTTAAGACGGTGATAAATGACCTGCAAGATTTATTGTGTGCTTTAAATTCATTGTGTTTTATTATCGAGTCCTAACACTATACAGTGGAACCTCGGATTACGAGCATAATTCGTTCCGGAAGCAGCTCGTATTCCAAAACACTCGTAAACCAAATAAAATTTTCCCATAGGAAATAATGGAAACTCAAATTATTCGTTCTACAGCCCAAAAAAATAAATACATAAAATAATTAACACAAAATATAAAGTAAAAATAAAACAACCTGCACTTTAAAAAAAAAAAAAAAGAGTAAAAATAAATCCAGACAGATAAGTGTTTCCACACACACACCACATTAACGGAGAGACCGTTTTATCGGGAAAATTAGCAAGGAACATTGCTAGTCACACTCGCGTGAGCACATCCTAATGGAATCACTGTTGTAAAGCATAAAAAAATCTGCACACTTTATATTTGAAAAGAATCGCGACAAAGCGGAGTTTCTGTGTAAGGCAGAGTGTGTGTGTGAGCGTCATAAGGCAAAGAGTGTGTGTAATCGTCTCTCTTGCTACAATTCCGCAGCTCAAGAGAGAGAGAAAACGTTGGCTCAGTTGTGATCACGTGACGCCCGGTGTCAAAACAAGAAGCGCATGCGTGATACATGATACTCGGTGCTCGTAAACCAAGACAATGCTCGTTATTCCAAGTCAAAATTTATTAAAAATCTTTGCTCGTCTTGCGGAACACTCGTAAACCGCGTTACTCGTAATCCGAGGTTCCACTGTAGTTCCATGCTGCTAATCGAAGGCTGTCCTTCTTATCTCTCATCTCAGGGTGTTTCGTGGTGTGCTGGACTCCGGGGCTGGTGCTGCTGCTGCTGGATGGCGTGGGTTGTAACTGCGGCGTGCTCAAACCCGAGAAGTTCTGCTTGGTCCTCGCAGAGTTAAATTCCCTGATGAACCCCATCATCTACTCGTACCGTGACCAAGACATGCGGCGCACGTTTAAGCGCATCCTGTGCTGCCTGTGTCGCCGGCGTGGACAGTCAGGCCGGCATCCCGACGTCCACTTCAACACCCTCAACCCAGAGGTACAGAGTGACTCCAACGGATCCGAAATCACGCAGCACGTCGAGATCAAATCCAAATCCACAGTCAAGGGCTCTAAGCGTTAATCGCGTCTTAGTGTGCTTTAGCTTTCAAACACGAACCATTTCTGCTATAAGAACGCAAAGAGAATGTTATAATTGTCACTAGTGTTTATCCATTTTAACATTTAGGCTGTTCTCATCATTCGGGAATTTTACAGATCCTGAACAAAGCTGTGTAATTATTATTTTAATGAAAAGAATTATATTAGTGTAATAAATCAACAAGATAATACTTTTACTCAATAGAACGTCCACCAGATGGCGCTTAATATAACGTCGCTATAATCTCATCTAGCATACTGTAGTGCAAGCTGCTCTTCCTCTGTAGACAAGTTCAGTAGTCTGAGATGTACAGCCGTGGTCCGGTCATGATATCCACTGACCTCAAAAAAGCATAAATGATGGGTAAGTAGGTGCTTAAATAAAGTTTAATTCTCTTACTCTCATTTAGCTGTGCTAGCTATTTTGCCTGTTTGTTTTTGTTTTTTTTAATGGTTTTCACAAAGTTTGAACTCAATCACCTTCACTGCAACCTAGCTTCAAAAATAACCTTTTAGTCCTGAAAAACACATCTATGGTAAAAAGCTAAGAAGAAGAAATCCGACCACCTTACTGCCGCACTCTGGCGCTTCACAGAGCTGGTTTCAGTGCAGTTCCAGCACCACCACATCATGCTCACGCTAAAACTTAGCTTAGCATGAGCACCAACAGGCTTGAAAGTGCTACCACCACCAGGTTTATTGCTAATACGCAAAAACAAGTAACAATTGAGATGCAAGCAACATGACCCCGCTGACGCATTTTCCAAAAAGTATGCGAGGTGTTAATGGCGCCCCCTAGCTAAGCAGTCTGAAAATGGATCTTAAAATCAGGAGCGAGATCCTGGCTGTTAGTTTCAGATTCCTGAATTTGTCCAACATTCAGCGTTATTTCCCGTTTATCTACGTTGAGGCATTGCTAGTTTTCTATTAAAATTTATGACTGAACAGTTAAAATGCTAATGAGTCACTGTATATGTTTGTGTCAGCAGTAAAGATTGTTCTCAGTATAAAACATCACGTATGACACGTTTATTAGGCTACGTTTGGCCTTTCTATTGTTCTTGAATTACTCCTGAATAACTGTGTAATATTCTCCTTTTTCCCTTTTCTTCATTTTGCCGTTTTGCTATCCAGAGAAGGCCACCAGAGTTGGAGGACTCGTGTGTAGCGTGTAAATTAAGCTGCGTTTCATCCGCGTGTGTGGATGAAAATCGGACTTGATTGAACTTTCACTTTTAATGATCTGAATTATCCAATGTTTTTTTAAATTTTTTTATGTACTTTTTTTTTTCTTTTCTTTCTCTTGTTTTTTTTATTTAATCCTTTAAAAATGTACAGACACATCAACAACGTTTGCTTTTTATTACCTGAGAACCTGAAACTCTGGCACATTAAGTTAGAACTGAGTCTGAATTATCTTTCAGTCTGTTGCACAGTAACTGTAGTAAGAAGTCCAGGAAGCGTGGCGAGGCGTGGCGAGGCGAGGCGTGGCGATATGAACAGTCTGAGATTATCCTCATGTGCAGATAATTGTATTTACACTTTATTTGCTCTGTAGGAGATTGTTGGTGTCTGTGTTTCGCTGAATCAGGTGTCCGTGCCATTAATTCATTACCATTATTACAGTAAGAAGCACTGATATTTACATTCATTTATAACTTTACATTTCACTTCCCCATTTTCACTAACCATGGCCAGTTCCTACAGGGTGTGGCAAAGAGCTATCCGCCATCTTCTACATACCTGAGCTCACGAGTATGATGCCCAGGATTGATTAGACCGAGAAGGCCCCGCCCACACAGCACAGCCAGTGTTGTGCTGCTGGACCTCCAGTCGTGGACGCTGTGGAATAATCAGCATTCAAACTCACCGTCTCCTCCCTAATTCCATAATATAAACTTTACCTCTTTTTAAGTCTATTATTTGAAACACCTTTGAAACCAAGGTTTGAAAAAATAGGGCCACGCCTCCAATACTGGTGGTGTACTTTTCCTTGGCCCACCCTGTATCAGAATACACATCGTCTAGCCTAGAAATCACTGCAATATCACCTGATGATGTATCAAGATGTCCACAACACTGTATTTTTTGCGCCACAGTCTGTGATTCCCTCGTCCACATCTGGAGTCATGTTTACAGCGTACTGTAGTAGAACCGATCATCAGCACATGGCTGTAATTAGAATGTATGTAGCGAGGACGTTAAAGCGTGTGTGTGTGTGTGTGTGTGTGTGTGTTTGCGCAGATAACATGTTAGCATAGCACAGTTTGGAATCCATCCATGGCCCGTTACACCCACTCACCACAGTTATGTTAAACAGATGTGCGCGAGTCCCTGAGTGTGTAAAACGTGTGTCACACTGGGGTCACACGCACCATGTCTCGTATGCGTGTGTGTAAACGGTAATCATTTAAATATTTATACGTGCCTGTTTCAGTGTGCGGGTGGAAACATTTCCAGCATCGCACGAAAACTGGGGGCGACCTGTTGCGTATCGCTTCCTGGCCAGTGTTTATTTGTGACCTACTGTATGTACACACACACACACACACGTATACATACAGACACATACACACTTTGCCGAAGCTCGTACAAAAGATTAGCTCTGCTGTGACATCATTTCCTGCTCAGTGAGGAAGTGAGATAGTTGATCTTGGGATGGTTGGATTGTAAACAGGTTTTTTAGAGAAGTACTGCACACACGCTCATATACACACACACACACACACACACACGCTCGCTCACATACACACGAGTTCGCTAGCATTACAGGTCAAAGGTCACTGTAATGATGAGGCCACCACATAGCATCTTGCTCCTGTTCTTAATCGATCAAATCAGGAAGCAAAAACCACAGACGCAGGAAGCACAAGTGTTGAGTTGTGTGTGTGTGTGTGTGTGTGTGTGTGTGTGTGTGAGCACTCCCCATCCTCAGTGTGTCCTCCTGAGCAGCTATTGTCTCATGTACACAGCTCCAATACATTCTCATTTTTACTCCTTTGTGGTTTGGCTGTTTATTATTCCTGTAGGTTTTATTGGATTATTTTTGTACTTGAATAAATTTTCTGCTCTGCAGATATTTTTATCAGAAATAAACTCACTGGAACAAGCCGCTTCTCTGTCTCCTTGCTTACTGCTTGTACTGCGGTGCGTCTGGGATCGGAGATGATTACATCATGTCTGTTTCCAGAAGCCTTGCCGTGTCTTGGTCCTGATGCTGGTTTTAACGTGAACCTCGTCCACTTCACCTTAACAACGATTCACACTCAACAATAGCTTACAGTATATCTAGAGCTTTACCCAGAAGGCTTTGCTGAAGTCTGCTGAATGTCCTTTTCAAAATGGGCCAGGAAATATTTCTAACATTATCTTTTATGTATATTCCTGATTGAATTGGTTCTATTCTTAACTAAACTGGCTAATTAGCTGACTCCTGTGCAAACCTGCCAGTTTAACACCAGCTACTAGAAACTGGTCACTGGGTACAGTCACCAGTCAGAACCTTTCTGTTGTGTGTGATTTCTTGTGAAGTAACCTAGTTAGCTAATTATGACAAGAAGGGAAAATACACTAGTAAACTTTCAGCTAGTTAGCAAATTGATATTAAGCTAGATTTCAGATAAAGCCATCAGTTTGTGAGGTTACAAATACGCTAGTTATCAGATTATATAGTTTCCACCAATAGCTTCATTTACATTACCTTTAGAAAGTCCGCTAGATAGCCGGTGACGTAACCGTACAGACGATGTTCAGTGTGATCAGTGTGTTGACCATCGAGTTCACTTTAAAAACAGTAACTGAACCTGTGAGTTAAAGTTAGCACTTTTATGCTGATGTGTAAAACATAATTATTAATGTAAATAATAACCAACAATTTTTATGCAAAAATATCAGCATAAAATAGCGCGCTTTGACTTTTTTTTTTTTTTGTTTGAGTAACACAGATCTTAAGATCTTTCACTGGAGACTCCTTCCAAAACGCACATTTTAATCATCTCTTATAAACCTTTCTTTGTTAAATAACACTGTGTTAAAAATTTCTATAACACACCTGCTTATAAGCGAATCTGTGTTACGAAAACATTGTGTGTGTGTTTTTGTGTTGTTTTGCTTCAGGGGTCAAACTGACTTTAAAAGCTTTTAGAACATTTGCCGTGCCTGTGTTTGAGTAATGATGATATTAATGTACTTACCTGCACATCATTTGCAAACAAAATTGCTCTAAGTTTTGGATTTAAATACACATTACTCAAATGCTCTCCCTGTGTGTGTGTGTGTGCATGGAGGGACAGTTTCCTGCAAATACGTTTTCTTAGTAATGATTCAATTTATTTTGTAAATATAACAAAGTACATATAAATTACTGTATATACGTTTTGTATATTTTGCACACACATTTGTACGTTCCATCAGATTGTACCAGAACTGCAAGATCGGTTCTTTAGTTCCTGTAGAGGACATTTGGGTTTGAGATCAAAAGTATTGCATCAGACAAAAAGCCTTTGACAAACTATAACCTTAAAGCACAGGAGGGAAGCTCTCGTAATCCACCATTTGAAGAAGACGTAAGAGCAGAATTATAAAGGCTGGACAACGAGATGTAAACCACCCATCCACAGTAAGAATTCAAAGTATGCAGATGATCTACAGAAGCTCATCCATCAAAGTGAAGGAAAGTCTCAGCTGTGGAAGAAACATTGATCTGGTGATGATCCAGAACATACAGGCTGATTGGTGAAGCATGGTGGAGGTAGAGTCATGGCTTGGGCTTGCATGGCTGCTTCTGGAATGTTCTCTCTGATCTTTATTGATGATGGAGCTCATGACGGAGCAGCAGAATGTATTCTGAATCAACAGAAATATCATCTGAGAATGTACAAAGCTATCTGATCTAACCGTACAGCAAGACGATGCAGGACTTCAACCTTCCTCATGTGGAAGGGTTTCGACTGGACAAGTCCATCAGCAGAACTTGACCCACCTGAGCAGTGTTTCACCAACTGATGAGGACAATGAAGGAAGGAACCTCTGAAAACACACCAATACTAGAAGAAGCTGCACAAAGAGATCAGTGACTGCAAAGTGTTGGTAGGGGAGAGTGTAGCCAGACAACACAGAATGGTGGTGTGTAAAATAACCCCGGTGGTGAGGAAGGTCAAGAGGACAAAGGCAGAGCAGAGGACAAAGTGGTGGAAGCTGAGAAAGGAACAATGTTGTGTAATCTTTAGGGAGGAGTTGAGACAGGCTATGGGTGGTCAGAAGGTGCTTTCAGTTGACTGGACAACTACAGCCAATGTGATCAGGGAGACAGGTAGGAGGGTACTTGGTGTTTCATCAGGTAAGGGAAAAGTGGACAAGGAGACTTAGTGGTGGAATGAGGAAGTCCAGGAGTGTATACAGGGAAAGAGTCTAGCTAAGATGAAGTGGGACACTGAGAGGACTGAAGAGAGTAGACAGGAGTACAGGGAGATGCACCGTAAGGTGAAGGTAGAGGTGCATATGAGGTATTGTATGCTAAAACAAACAAAGAGCATATGAGGACTTGTATGCTAGGCTGGACAGTAAGGAGGGAGAGGTGGATCTGTACAGGTTGGCGAGGCAAAGAGATAGAGATGGGAAGGATGTGCAGCAGGTTAGAGTGATTAAAGATAGAGATGGAAATGTACTGACAGATGCCAGGAGGGTGATGGGAAGATGGAAGGAGTACTTTGAGGAGTTGATGAATGAAGAAAATGAAAGAGAACAAAGAGTAGAAGAGGTGACTGTTGTGGAGCAGGAAGTAGCAAATATTAGTAAAAGTGAGGTGAGAAGGGCGTTGAAGAGGATGAAGAGTGGAAAGGCTGTTGGTCCTGATGACATACCTGTGGAGGTATGGAAGTGCTTAGGAGAGGTGGCAGTAGAGTTTCTGACTAGTTTGTTTAACAAGATCTTGGAGAGTGAGAGGATTCCAGAGGAATGGAGGAGAAGTGTATTGTGAGAGATGTGCAGAGCTGTGGCAATTACAGAGGCATAAAGCTAATGAGCCATACAATGAAGCTGTGGGAAACAGTAGTGGAAGCTAGGTTAAGGGCAGAGGTGAGAATTTATGAGCAGCAATATGGTTTCATGCCTAGAAAGAGTACATCAGATGCAGTATTTGGTTTGAGGATGCTGATGGAGAAGTACAGAGAAGGTAATAAAGAGTTGCATTGTGTCTCTGTAGATTTAGAGAAGGCGTACGACAGGGTGCCGAGAGAGGAGCTGTGGTGTTGTATGAGGAAGTCTGGAGTGGCAGAGAAGTATGTTAGAGTGGTGCAGGACATATATGAGAGCTGTAAGACAGTGGTAAGATGTGCTGTAGGTGTGACAGAAGAGTTCAAGGTGGAGGTGGGTCTGCATCAAGGATCGGCTCTAAGCCCCTTTTTGTTTGCTCTAGTGATGGACAGGATGACAGATGAAGTTAGACAGGAGTCTCCATGGTGTTTGCAGATGACATTGTGCTTTGTAGCGAGAGCAGGGAACAGGTGGAGGAAAATTTGGAGAGGTGGAGGTACGCTCTGGAAAGCAGAGGAATGATGGTTAGCCACAGCAAGATGGAATAAATGTGCGTGAATGAGAGGGACCCAAGAGGAACAGTGAGGCTACAGGGAGCAGAGGTAAAGAAGGTGCAGGATTTTAAGTACTTAGGGTCAACGGTCGAGAGCAACGGAGAGTGTTCAAAGGAGGTGAAGAGACGAGTACAGGCAGGTTGGAATCGGTGGAGAAAAGTGTTGTGTGTTGCGCGATAAGAGTATCAGTGAGAGTTAAAGGAAATGTGTACAGGACAGTGGTGAGACCAGCGATGCTCTACGGCTTAGAGACAGTGGCACTGAAGAAAAGACAGGAGGCAGAGCTAGAGGTAGCAGAGCTGAAGATGTTGAGGTTCTCTTTGGGAGTGACAAGGATGGATAGGATCAAGAATGAGTTCATCAGAGGGACAACCCATGTGAGATGTTTTGGAGATAAAGTCAGAGGCCAGATTGAGGTGGTTTGGACATGTTCAGAGGAGAGATGGTGGATATATCGGTAGAAGGATGCTGAGGTTAGAACTGCCAGGCAGGAGGTCTAGAGGAAGACCAAAGAGGAGATTTATGGATGCAGTGAGAGAGGACATGAAGTTAGTTGGTGTGAGAGAAGAGGATGCAGAGGATAGGGTTAGATGGAGGCAGATGATTCGCTGTGGCGACCCCTGAAAGGGAACAGCCGAAAGACAAAGAAGAAGAAGACTAGAAGAAGCTACACTACAATAAAAAAGCGTCACAAAAGAAAAATGCAGCAGTGAGCGTTATGCAGAAAACTGTTAAATATACTCCTAGACTACACAATGTTTAGATGAACAAAAGTATAACTTCTAAGCTAGTGTAGCACATCAATGGAAATATCTAGAAATTAAAACTGAAATTCTGATTTATCAGCTCTTGTTCATCTTTTGATCTCAAACCCAAAACAGAAGAATTGGCCTTGCAGTTCCAATACTGTCAGAAGTTGCTGTATATACACTATATGGACCGACGTATTTTTTTCCAAACCTGTTAAATATTGAATTCAGGTGTTTCAATCAATCAGGTCCCTTATCAGGTCCCTTATCCCCAGTGAAGGCAATCTTAAAGCTTCAACATACCATGACATCTTGGACAATACTATGCTTTGTAGCAACAGTTTGGTGAAGGCCAGTGATTGTGAGCCAGGCCTTCTCGTCCATCATCAGAGCGTGACCTCATAAATGCTGTACAGAATGAATGCGCACCAATTCCCACAGAAACACTCCAACATCTTGTAGACGGCCTTCCGAGAAAAGTGGAAGCTGGTATTGCTGCAGAAGGGTTACCGACTCCATATTGATGTGAATGTATTTGGATACAATATCATTGTGGGTTTGGCCAAATACTTTTGTCCATATGGTGTATTTAGACCAATATTTAATGAAATCACCTTAAGCAGTATATATGACGCGCATGTGTATATCTTATATATTTTACATTTATTGTATAAAGAGGGCGGCGCGGTGGTGTAGTGGTTAGCACTGTCGCCTTGCACCTCCAGGGTCCGGGTTCAATTCCCGGCCAGGATCGATTCCCGTCTCTGTTTGCATGTTCTCCCCGTGCTTGGTGGGTTTCCTCCGGGTACTCCGGTTTCCTCCCACAATCCAAAGACATGCAGATTAGGCTAATTGGCGTTCCCAAATTGACCATAGTGTGTGAATGAGTGTGTGTGTGTGCCCTGCGATGGATTGGCACGCTGTCCAGGGTGTACCCTGCCTCGTGCCCTGAGTCTCCTGGGATAGGCTCCAGGTCCCCGCGACCCTGATACAGGATAAAGCGGTATAGAAGATGAATGAATGTATAAAGAGATACAGGTTATCTTGCAACATGGATTTCTGTGTAGGATCTGACACCTACATGACTTATTATTAAACAGTCAAAAAATTCTACAGTAGCATGAATTGAAAGTAGTGTCTATATGTTCACTATGTTTCAGTACTATTGCTGAAAATAATGCTGAAGGGGTAAATATAGTATAATAATAATAATAGCATTTAATAGATTAAATTTATTAATTTTCTCAAAATTCTACAAACAATACCCCATAATGACAACATGAACCAAGTTTCGAAGTTTGTGAAATGAAAAAAAATGCATGAGCATAAGTATTCACACCCTTTGCCATGGCACTCAAAGTTGACTTCAGGTGCTTCCTGTTTCCGCTGATCAACCTTGAGATGTTACCACAACTCGACTGGAGTCCATCTGTGATAAATTCAGTTGATTGGATATGATTTGGAGAGACACACACCTGTCTATATAAAGTGCCACAGTTAACAGTGCATGTCAGAGTACAAACCAAGCATGAACTCTAGTACTTTATAACTGAAATATCTCCGTATTCAGGCGGCCTTTTCACTGCTGACATCTTGTCAAGTCTCTGAACAAAACAAAAGAAAAGCGCTCAGCCTTATTTTCCAATGCCCGCGGCTAATTCAGCGCTTCACGCAGCTCATATTACAAACTGAGACTGTGTTTATTTTTCTCCTCCCACAAACGGCAGTGCTGTCAGTGCAATGATCAAACACATCCACTGTATTTAATGGAAATGTATTTAATTTCATGCTCTGGAATAGGCACAATCAGGACTCATCAGGTCACATGACCTTTTTCCATCGCTCCAAAGTCTAGTCAAGCGTTTGAGTGATCTCACAACATGTTCATTCAGCATGTTTTTTCCCGATCTGTGAAGTTCAGGACAGAGCTGTCCTTCCACCTGCATGATCAGCCATAACGTTGATTATCTCATTATGATGGTACCTGGAAGTGGGGCTGATATATTAGGCCGAAACATTTTGTCCCTGAAGTTGATGAGTTGGACGCTGCAAAAATCCTTGTGTGTCCAAGGATCTGAGTGACTTGGCGAGTCCCAGATTGTGGTGTCTAGATTGTGGGGTGTTACTGGCCTTCAGGGGTCACTACCTACCAAAAGTGGTCCGAAAAATAGAACAGCTTATGTAGATCAAACTGCAGGAAAAAGCAGTGTTTTAAAGTTTGTTGTGTATGGAGCTGTGTAGCTGCAGAATTGTCAGTCTAAAGCTCCTATAAATGGCCATCAGAACTGGACCATGAGTGAAGTGTGATGAAGCACATTTTCTTTTACATCATGTTAGTGGTCAGGTGTGTATGTCACTTCCCTGGGGAAGAGTTGGCACCAGGATGCACTATGGGAAGAAAGCAAGTGGGCAGAGCCAGTGTGATGCTCTGGGCGATGTTCTGCTGGGAAATCTCGGGTCCAGCCCATTATATGGATGTTACTCTGTCACGTCCCACTTACAGACCGAATGAAACCACTTCATGGAGACAGTGTTGCCAGTGTTCACTTTCAGCAGAGTAATGTGTCCTGACACACACACTGTTCAGAACCGGTTTGAGGAACATGAGAGAGAGTTTGAGGTGTTGATTCTGCCTCCAAATTCCAGGCCTTTCCAGGGTCAGGGCTGTTATGGCTGATCGAAATATATTTATACATACTCCTGTAAAAAGTTCAAAATGATTTAGAGGCAAAACCTTAGAGGTGTACAGTAAATGAAACTGTTTATTGTTCAACGGTTTGTGATTAATCACCGTGAACAATAATAATGGAAAATATAATAAATGATAAATTACACAAATGACTTTAGGATATAAACAGTATAAATTCATTACAGCAGGTGGATCTAGTTTTAATGCCATACACGTTTATTACATTAACATTGGACTTCAGAATTTAGCAATTTGATGGAGAAATTGAATAAAAAGCGCCAGTGTAGAGGAGTGTAGCGTCTTTATAAGTAACGTCATCAAATCTGAATTATAAAACTTGTGTGTGTGTGTGTGTGTGTGTGTGTGTGTGTTTAGCCAAACAGGAATGGAGATGATGCAGTTGAAAACCCAACAACGCTGGTTCAAGTCTCAAGAAAAACGAAGAGCTCGACTACAACCCGAGAACGAGCCCAAAAGTAAACGCACCCTCCTGCTGTCTATAAGTGCCAACACCACCAAGTGAACGGTTCTGTGCTTCGGCTTGAGTTAAATGTGTGTTTGTCTTCAAAACTATTGTTGCTTACTCACAGTCTATTTTTGGTTTTGTAATAAAGTCATATTTATTTGTGTGTATTTATGTGTGTGTGAAGTTTAATAGCTATGGACTCATATAAACACAGAGATAAACTGATATGAAATATAATATGTAAATAAATGTCTTTAGAATGTCTTATTGTCTGGATTTACATTTAGGCATTTGGCAGACGCTCTTATCTAGAGCGACTTACATTCTTATCTCATTACACATCTGAGCAGTTGAGGGTTAAGTTGAGGCTCAAGGGCCCAACAGTGGCAACTTGGTGGTTGTGGGGTTTGAACCTGGGATCTTCCAAACTGTAGTCCAATGCCTTAACCACTGAGCTACCCCTGGCCCTGTCTGGATGATTAGAGATTTTTTTATGAAAGGGAACTAAATAAAATAAATCTGAGAAAACATTAGATTGTTGGAGACATTATAGATACACTACCACCCCCTTGTGGTAAAGAACCCACGAAGACGAAGTCATGATTTTTAGACATAATCTTGTCTTTCAATCCTTTTTGTCAACAAGCTTTTGCTTTCCTTTGTTAAAAATGTTTTAGTCTGAGTGTGCCACAAGTGCACTGCTGTCTTCAGTTCTTCATCAGAAGTAAATCTTTATCCTTGTTAGGCTGATTTCAGGACACCTAACATGGGAATGTCTGATGTATAGCATCAAAGCTTTACACAATCAAAAGAATTATTTAAGTTTGTATGGAATGTGAATGTGTTTGAATCAAATGTTCAGATAGTCCCTGGGGAGCAAGCCCGAGGGCGACAGTGGCAAGGAAAAACTCCCTGAGATGGTAATAGGAAGAAACCTTGAGAGGAACCAGACTCAACAGGGAACCCATCCTCATCTGGGTGAAACAGATAGCAGGAAATGACATGTGTAGCTCGACAGAGAGAGAGAGAGTGATAGGGGGAGACAGGGTGAGAGAGGAAAGAGAAAGAGGGGAGAAAGAGAAGAGGAGGAGAGATGGCAGTTAGGTATGGTCACATAATGTATAATGTGAATGTATATTTACTGTAGAGTGCAAGCAGGGACTCCGGCAGGACTAACTATGACATCATAACTAAAAGGAGGAGCCAGAAGGAAACACAAACATGAGGGGGAACTGAGATGTAAAGCAAACAATCACCTCACTGTCAACAAACCTGAGTGATCAAATGAGAGTGAGGAAGACAGCATCTAAACATACCAGTTCACCATAATACTCTACGTCCATGAGTCCCCCAGATCTGCTCCTTTACCTTATGGCAAATCTATTTATAAAATGCTTGGCTAAATAAATAGGTTTTGAGCCTAGACTTAAACACTGAGACTGTGTCTGAGTCCCAAACACTATTTGGAAGACTATTCCATAATTTTGGGGCTTTGTAAGAAAAAGCTCCGCCCCCGGCTGTAGTTTTCATAATACGCGGTACTGACAAGCAGCCTGCATCCTTTGACCGAAGTAGGCGTGGCGGATCGTAAGACACTAGCAGTTCGCTCAGATACTGCGGCGCGAGACCATTTAATGCTTTATATGTCAAGAGTAGTATTTCAAAATCAATGCGAAATTTCACAGGGAGCCAATGTAGTGAAGATAGGATAGGGGTGATGTGCTCATATCTTCTGGTTCTAGTGAGGACTCTCGCTGTTGCATTCTGGACTAGCTGAAGCTTGTTTATGCACCTAACTGAACAACCAGACAGTAAGGCATTACAATAGTCCAACCTAGAAGTGATAAAAGCATGAACTAGTTTTTCTGCATTGTTTAGCGACAGTATATTTCTTATTTTGGCAATATTTCTGAGGTGAAAGAATGCTATCCTGGTGATATTATCTACATGAGCTTCAAATGAAAGGCTGGAATCTATAATCACGCCGAGGTCTTTTACTGTTGCACTTGATGGAACAGAAAGGCCATCTAAAGTTACGGTGTGATCTAAGATTTTACTTCTAGCTGTATGCGGTCCTATGACTAGAACTTCTGTCTTATTCGGATTAAGCAGAAGGAAGTTAATTAGCATCCAATTTCTTATGTCCTGCACACATTGCTCAACTTTAGTAAGATGTTTTTTCTCATCAGGTTTTGTTAAGACGTATAGCTGTGTGTCGTCAGCATAACAATGAAAACTAATACCATGCTTACGGATTATGTTGCCCAGAGGAAGCATGTAAAGGGAAAAAAGCAGTGAGCCTAAATCTGAACCCTGCGGAACGCCAAACTCCACTAGAGAACATGCAGAATAATCACCATTTAAGTCTACATACTGATAACGATCGGTCAAATAGGATCTGAGATGGGAGAGGGCTGTACCCTTAATTCCTACTACATGTCTTTAACGTCAAAACGTAAACTGCTCTAGTGTTTCCATGTTTGTTTATTTCATGCAAAACTGTCCGGTGTGCCCCCTAGTGTAATCCACCGGTAACACGTGTAGCATATGGGCAAGTATGCAAACAAATGCGTTCATAACATGCTGCCGATGCACGTTGTAACAGCGAGTATAACTCAGGCTTCAGCTTTCTCCAGGGGAAATGTACATTTATTTTGCAGCAAACGCACTTGATGAAACCCAGCAGGTCAGATATTGATAATCTCACTGTTTCAGTGGTAAAGGACAGACGGTCAATCATATGCTTTTATAGTAGGACTGTTGACTCCGTCCATCACTGTCTGCCTCTGCTTTGCACACTTTTATCTGCCTCTCTGGCACTTTTATCTGCCTCTCTTTGAATTAAGTCTTTTCTCCTGCAGGTATCACACGCTTAGCTCAGAGAAATTAATTGAAATAGGGTTAGAATGTTAAAGCCAAGTGCACAACAAACAATCTGAAATAAACTTTTAGTCTAACAAGTTAGTTTTAACATTTTAACCCTTAAAACCCAAACGCACAATAAGATTTAAAAAGAAAACAGCATATGTGTATATATGTGCTTATATACAGTAGAAGCCTTTCTGGTGTGAGTTGACGAGGAGGCTTCGAGCTGTCTATTTGGGTTTTTGGATGTCATGTAGAACAAAATTCTCATTACCGTTATAAATGCTAAGTTTCACCGCTGCTTGAAGACGGGAATGACATTGCAAAGATGTAGAAGACACAAAATGAGCATAATATTATTATTATTATTATTATTATTATTATTATTAATAGACGTAACCAAAAACCACTATAGAATGATGTGATTGTGTGTATTTGTGCTATTTCTTTGCCTTTGTGACAAACAGCCTATTTGTTTTGCTGAAAAAATTTATATTACACTCTATACTGCACAATCCTGAGCCCTACATGTGTTTATAAAAAAAATAGCAAAACAAATAATGGCTAAAATGCTCTGAGCTTTAAGGACAACAATCTCTGTGCTAAATCTAGAAACTGGTGTTTTCAAAGAACAAAAAACTTCAGTCTGCAGTTTGTCAGAGTGTCAACAGTCCAGCCGGTGTGACATCAGAACTGCGTTTAAAACTGGGGACGTATTGAAGTGCTGCTTCATATTCATATAAAACTGTCTGATATCAGCACCCGCGTCCAGGCGAAGCCTCGTACATGCTGGTGCACTGACGATAGAATGGAAATGCTTTCTGTAGGGGAAACGACTTGACATGACATAAATGTTAGTATTGTGGATTATGAAGCACTTCCATATCATTTCATTAAAACTCTGCAGGACGCATGAGGACGATCGCTCCACATCTCCGTGTTCTTGATTATTGTTTAGTTGAGATTTGTGTCTCAGGCTCTATTATTTACATTTTGGTAATTCTTTTATCCTTGGGCATTTATGACGGATGCTGATTTGCATGAGAGATTTGTGATAAAGACTCAGCTGAGGTTTACAGAAACTCAGATGATGACAAAGCCACGTTTGCACATTATAGGACAGTTTTGTACCGCATTAAGACAGACAGATGGATATACAGCATATAGACAAATAGATACGTTATTGATTAAAAAGGAAATTTAAATGTACCTGCAACATGCAGCAGACATGGTTTTTTAATCGCGGCTAATATTCTTACTCTATAATTTAAGGTCCATTATGAAGCTGAACATTCTTCATCTTCTCTGTCTAGCTGGTAAGTCTGCCCAACCTTTTTCTTTTGATGGTAACAGCTGTTTATTGTCTGATATATTTTATAAAATTCCATGTCACATCTGATTAACCAGACAAGCAAGAACAAAATAAATTACATTTAAAACGCTGTCCTGAATTCCACTGATCTTCTGTCCCCGTACTGACTGATTCATATATCAGAATCAAAATAATGAATATGTCGATTGTTCACATGCAATCTGCAGCTATTTAGAACTCAGGTTGAGAAGAATCTATCTATCTATCTATCTATCTATCTATCTATCTATCTATCTATCTATCTATCTATCTATCTATCTATCTATCTATCTATCTGTCTATCTGTCTGTCTGTCTGTCTGTCCATCCCTACGTCCATCCGTCTGTCCTGTAAAACCTTTTTTGTCTCTTTTTCTTCAACGCACTTTGTACAAAGCAGGACATTTTGGTAATTTTTTAAGTGCTCGATTTCCTCTTATTGATAAATTCTGCATTTGTGAACGATGGATCTCACAAATGCTATTGAAAATGATACAGTTCTACAGTTAGACAAGAGACGATTTTTCCATGACTGGTGATCTTCTTTGTCTTTCGGCTGTTCCCTTTCAGGGGTCGCCACAGCGGATCATCTGCCTCCATCTAACCCTATCCTCTGCATCCTCTTCTCTCACACCAACTGCATCATGTCCTCTCTCACTGCATCCATAAATCTCCTCTTTGGTCTTCCTCTAGACCTCCTGCCTGGCAGTAAGTATTCCATGAATGGTGATAATAGACAGTAACAGCACTGTGAGGTGGATAGATTAAAATTAAAGTGCCCCTATTATGCCATTTTAAAGGTTGCTAATGTTGCTTAATGAATCTCTTAAAACAGGTTTACATGTCTGCAAGGTCAAAAAACACTTTAGTTTTCTCCAAAAATAGATTTAATTTTACCCCATTTCTAAATGATTCGTAAACGACTCGTGTGAAGCAGTTCGAAGATTCAGTCTGTCTAAGCCCCTCCTTTCCGTGAGCCCTCACTGCTGTGATTGGTCAGATTGCACGGTTCTGTATGATTGGTCTACTGCTACAGAGTGTGTCGGAAAACGAAACGGCCATTACCATAACTGAACGGCGGCTCTGGAGAGCCGTCAATACATAGAAAAGATGGCGTCGGTTTTACCGTGTAACGACCAGCTAATTTTATATTAACTGTGGCTACAAAAATCGTAAGGTCTTTTATCTTTGTGTCGGTGTTGGGGATGAGTCACAAGGGATGAACAACAGTTCAGTTTTACTCAGATTGAGCTTTAGCTGATGTGCAGTCATCCAGGATGAGATGTCTGCCAGACATGCTGAGATCTGGGTGGAAACCTGAGTGTCAGAGGGAGGAAAGGAGAGAGTAAGGTGTCATCTGCATAACAATGGTATGAAAATCCATGCGATGATATGACTTTACCAAGAGACTGGGTATAGAGGGAGAACAGAAGAGGACCAAGTACTGAGCCCTGTGGGACACCAGTAGAGAGTCTACGTGGGGCAGATGTAGATCCCCTCCATGTTACCTCATATGACCTATCTTCTAGGTAAGAAGCAAACCATTGCCACGCTGTTCCACAAATTCCAAAGCTTGTAAGAATAGATAATAGAATCTTGTGGTTCACCGTGTCAAATGCAGCTGACATGTCCAGGAGAATGAGAACAGATGACAGTTTAGCAGATCTAGCAGCATGGAGCTTCTCAGTGACTGACAGAAGGGCAGTCTCTGTGGAATGTGCCACTTTGAATCCAGATTGGTTGGGATCATTAAGGTTGTTCTGTGAGAGATAAAGAGACATTTCGTTATAAACAGTTCTTTCAAGAATTTTGGAAATAAAAGAGAGAAGTGATACCGGGCGATAGTTGTTAACTTCTGATGGGTCCAGGCAGGGTTTCTTGAGGATGGGAATAACCCTTGCCTTCTTAAAAGCAGTAGGAACATGACCTGTTTATATATCTACATATAATAAACAGTATGTGTATGTGAATGTGAACGCTAGTGAGTGGAAAATGTCCAAAGGCCGTCTTTATTGTATGTGTGTTATATGAGTATACCCAGTATGGTTCGGTCTCACCGGGCGGGGTTAATGAAGTCCGGGAGGCCAATGACGGAGGGTGAGAAGTACAGGGAATATGTCCAGTCAAAGATAATCCAGTTGAAAAGTCTTCGAAAGAAAATGATCCACAGCAATCTCTCCTTCTCTCGTCCAAACAAATTACGCCAGCGCTGGTCCACCAATTACTACCAATTATCCCCCCCCCCCCACTCTTTCCAGGGTGTCCCTTTGAAGGCAGGCCAGGATGTGTAGTTCTATGAGGGGGGGGGGGTGTGAGGCACCAAAACCCCTGTCCTTGGGACAGGTAACAGAACGGGTCTTTTTTTATAAAGGCACCGCTGATTTTCATTATTCAGCATGTGTATTAATGCCCTTATATTATATATAGAAAAAACCCTTATGTGGCTGCGCTACAACCGTATCAATTCGAGCCGGAGTCTGTATGTGTGTGTGTGATGCATTTTTCCCCTCGGGGCTTGCCGTAGAAGGGCACGGGGCATGCGCACTTCGCGAGTGTTAAGTTCAGTTTTGGTGAATGGAGGAGAATAAACAGTTAAAAAGGGTTTCGTTTGCTCTCGTTTTTTTTATATTACAAAGTGTTTAAGCGAACCCGGCATGAATGCTCGGTCACATTAACAAGAGTGTGGTAATGTTAATTGTAAGATGGCGTGAAAGTTGTTCGTGATGTAGAACGTGGGCGGTCATTATGCAGATATGTTACGTAGTGATGTGGATCCGTAACAGAGAAAAAATAGATTTGCTAACGACTCGTTTAGGTGAATGTGAGCCGACTCTTTTATTTAATAGACAAAAACTTCATTTATGGTGCACTGTCGGCGTCACAGATAGAGCAGATAGTTTATGTTCATATACAGCTACATGACACACTGCATGAAAGATCATATTTGAAAAAGCAGAATAGGGGCTGTTTACAGTAAGTGTAGCTGTACTTCAAAATAATATTACTCAAATAGAAGTAAAGTCAAAATATTACTTGAGTAAGAGTAAAAAAGTATTCAGTGAAAAGATACTCAAGTACTGAGTAACTGTTTCAATCACAATGTCCGATTTATGATTCGTCCAGATTTTACATTTCACACAGTTTCCATCATTTTCTCTTGATTGTGTAAAGCTGCTGTACAACAATGACCAGTGTTAAAAGATTCTTACTTTGTTTCCTCCTCTTGAGAATGATAGGGTGGAAGGACACACACACACACACACACACACACACACACACACACACACACACACACACACACACACTATTTACAGTACAAAATATGTTAAACATACTATGAACAGTAAAGTGTAATAAAAATATGAGCAACAGCAGCTTTAAATAAAAGGGGAAAAGTAATGAGAGAGAAAGAAAAATAGTGGATGTGTATTCTATTTGAAAAAAGAAAAGATAGATTTTCACAGTATAAATGTGCAGTGCAATGAACAATAAAGTGGCCGTTTTAAAGTGTGAAATGATGATAAGGTGTTGGTGTAAAGTCCAGTGTGTGAATTGTCCCTGACTATCTGTTCTAAGTTTCGCTGTTTCAGCAGTAACAGTATAAAAGTGCAGAGTACTATTGAACAGACAGATTTTCGACTGCATTAAGGTGAAGGGATTGTGGATGGGACGGGTGAAGTCCTTGATAATGTTGCAGGCCCATTTGCAGATCCTTTCTGTAGTGTGTGGTGCTGTTGCCAAACCGCACAGCAATGCAGCAAGTTAGCAACATTACAAGCGCTGTACAGATTAAGCTGAATTTAAATGAACTAGTTTCTAACACAAGGTTGAATCCCAAATCCCTCTCCAACACCTGATTTATCGCGTCTCAGCCACTCTTATTTGCATGTTGTACGTTCTCTTCTTATCCACGGACATGTGTAGTGAACGCTGATGGTCATAAAGGAGATTAGTCATAAGGGCACTTTTTTGGTCATGATCAAATTAAGCAAATTGAGTTTTTTGCCAGGGATTGTTCTTACTTCTTTCTTCATATGTCTAATAGGTCGATTTCTTTCTATTTTCCATGTCGTGTTTGAACTGAAAGAAAAATTATTGTAATTGAAGCACAGCTCCGAATTCCACATTTTTTTGTTCTTCTTAAGTTAAGCCTTTATTTAAATATAAATTACAGCACAGTGAAATTCCTTCTTCGCATATCCCAGCGTAACTGGGGTCAGAGCGCAGGGTCAGCCATGATACAGCGCCCCTGGAGCAGGTAGGGTTAAGGGCCTCGCTCAAGGGCCCAACAGTGGCAACCTGGTTGAGCTGGGGATCGAACCGCCGACCTTCCGATCAGTAACCCAGTGCCTTAGCCCTCTGAGACACCACTGCCCCTTTTCTACATTTCCCATTTCTCTTTTTAAAAATATGATTTGTTTTCTAAATTAAATAACGAACAAAGCTCACACCTGGTTGAGGTGACAGTCTAATGTGACATTGGGTTAGATGAGAGTGGAGTTGCTTGGACTTACAGAATGTATTTTAATTGCATTGCATTCATTTTAATTATATTTAGTTAAAAAGGCATTAAATGTATAATGAATAAAGAGATTTGGATATGGATATGTGTAAGTGTTGTTTATATTATATACACAAAAACCTGTCTTATCCTTAAGATCCACTAGAGGGCAGTCATGGTGCAGGATTTCAGAAATCTATTCATAAAATAATTATCTTTCTTTAGGAGGAAAAAGTAAATACTACTACTACTACTACTACTACTACTAATAATAATAATTCAATTTCCAATTATAATTTATTTTTTAAATCATAATCATTCTTTCTACTTCAGTATTTACAGGAAACATCAGATTAAATCATACACCCTAAAAAATGCTGGGTTAAAAACAACCCAATCTGGGTTGTTTTTAACCCAGCTGCTGGGTAAATATAGGACTAACTAAATGCTGGGTTAATTTAACCCAGCAAGATGGGTTATTTGTTTAACCCAACAAGATGGGTTAAATATTCAATCCAAATGCTAGGTCATATTTAACTATAATGCTGGGTTAATTCTACCACATAAATTGGTCTATTTGTGAGGTAGAATTGGGTTAATTCTACCTCACAAATAGGTTATTATTATTTTCATGTTTTACAGTGAATCTGTAAAAAAAAAACAAAAAAAAAAAAAACCCATGTCTATTAAACAGTTAAATTACTTTGATATACTGGTCTGTTACAAAAAACATACATGTATGCAATAAACAACATCCTATTAAATGTTCTTAGAAAAAACATTTATTTTTCAAAAGCACAAGAACAGATAATCAACAGTGACATCATTACTATACTATTACTGACAAGGGCAGAATGGAGAAATTGAACAAATAGGCTGAAGCAACTTCTACAGAGCAGGATCAAAACTATCCAGCCCTGGTCTCATTTTAACATACAAACACTGTCTGTCTATGACTTTTCAGGTAGGTCTCGTTATTTCATAGCAACATTACAACATTACTGAGAGCAGCGCTGGTCATTATCTCCCAACGTCAGGATGTAGGGGTACGGCCTCGACACTTCAGCCTGCTGGAGGTATTCCACCATGTTGGTGCCAACCTTAGAAAGAAAGAAATGAAAAAGTTAAAATTTTGTTGAATAGCAAAGATTAAACTATCAATTTCGTGTGAAATACGATTGATACTAAAAAATTACAAAGCTGCCCATTAAGATAGGGTATAGGTAACCAGAAACAAAAACATGGAGAGCTACTACCAAAAATAAAACAGCAAAATAAGCATGGCTTTTAGGATACAGCACTTTATGTCAGACTAGTTGATATTGTAGTCTGCATTGATTTTAAGCTAATTACCGAAAAAATGTCATAGTTGGTGTCATACTGGTACATTACAATCACCAAAATATTAATACTTCATCTAGTAGTTACCTGTACAGCTGTGGTACTTTTTCCTGTAGTTGGCGCGCTGACTGATAGTTAATTTAACTTTGGTTAAAGAGAGCTACCTGGTTAGCTTACATGCTATTACTGGTGATACATTTGCATACTTGCCAAAGGGGGAAAGGTGTAAAATATTGTTATAACTCGGGAGAAACGCAGGAGAAATTTGACCGCAGAGTAAATTACTAGCTAGTGAAAAACAGGAGGGTTAGCAGGTCTGTATATTTGTGAGAGGGTCAGTGTTTTGTAACACCCCAGCATTTTATTGTCTCAAGCAGTGAGTTTAATAAAGTTCTAAATTGGTTGCTAACGCTAGCAAACTAACTAAATGCATGCGTCATGCTAGCGCAACAGTTAACAGTTTAGCGTTCATTCATCACTTCACCATCTTCGTAACCCTGCAAACATTCTACAGAGAAAGCTAAAAAGCTCAGACATCTTAGCCGTTTCTTTCATACACAGGTGGGGTTGTTTGGCTAACTATCAGCTATTCTCAGCTAAATTATCATCCAGTACCTCAGACCAGCCGGAAAGTTTGTGTGTAACCTTAACACGGTAACAGTAATAAATGTTACATATAGTAATAATTTTTCAGTCATATGTGAATTAGGTGAGTGAACATGTGTATACAGACCTTGTATTTAACGCCATTTTCCCTTAAATGTCCGAGGAGGATGAACCGTCATCAGCGGTGTGGGAGCTCAAGAGACACGAAGCTGAGTGACAGCCGCTGAATCCACCGGTGAACTTTGGGGGAGGGGCCGAGCAAACTTTAACCCAGCAGCTGGGTTACACAAAAACTACCCAACTCTCTGTAAATAACCCAGAAAAATGACCCAACAGCGGCAACCCAGCGTTTGGGTAGAAAAAACAACCCAGCATTTTTTAGAGTGTATGAAACAGTCAGATCTTGATTTTTAGGTCCAGATTCTTTTCAATAATTGTATATGATCATAAAAGTACAGTTAAAACAATCTACAATGTATTAGTAAAAAAAACGATATTCTTTACATATTCTAATTCATAATAAATGTGGAGATAATGTATTTTAGCTGAAAATGAAAAGGTGAAATTAGAAATAAATATAGCTGTAAAATATGACAAGAGAAACATGAGATAAATTCAACTTGTGCAGTAAATACTTTTATAATATATTATTATAATTATTATATCCATCTCAGAACCTCAGTTCCTCAGAAATATGAGTCTAGGCCAGTGGTGACCGTTGTATTGATTAGGATTTTTATGACTGTGGTAGGACCTCAGCCTCATGTATCTCATTCACACACTACAGACAGTGAACATCAGTCGGCCTAATCTGCAGGTCTGTGGACTGTGGGAGGAAACCGGAGTACCCGGAGGAAACCCACCAAGCACGGAGAGAACATGCAAACTCCATGCACACAGACCCCAAGGCGGGAATTTAATCCAGACCCTGGAGGTGAGTACGCCACCATGCCGCCCCTATAATAATAATAATAATAATAATAATAATAATAATAATTATATATATATATAATTATATTTTTAAGGTATTTTTACTCTTGTTGCAGAGCGATTCGGGATTTCTTTTCCTTTTTTCAGTTATATTTCATGAAGAGACAGCTTAATTCTATTTTTAATGTTAATGGTATTTGGCGTACAGTTATCTATTTTATATACACACTGACAAATAATGACAAATAATGATTTATAATTATTTAAAGTTATAGCAAAGTTAGTGATGAAATGAATAAATATAGACTACTGGATAAAATCACTGTACTAGTTTTATTGAGATGGAAATAAAGAGGGTGCGAAGACACGCCCACCAGGAGCACACCATTGGTCAGGGATGTATGATTGACGTGTGTGTGTGTGATCCGCCTCTTGGGTCGGAGGAGAGAGAGAAGAACACAGTGATGGAGACAGAGAGGACAGAGGGAGGACAGTGATGGAGACAGAGACAGGACAGAGGGAACAATGAGACTGTCGGCCTCTTTGATCTCCGCGCTGCAGATGTTCCAGATGAGTAACAGGAGACGGACATGAGATAATACACATCACATCACTCCGGATTATTTTCCCGCATTACGGTGTGTGTGTGTGTGTGTGTGTGTGTGTGTATCATGGTGGACTCGGTGCCGGAGATCAGGCCGCTGGAGCGCTACGAGCCGAACCGAGCCCGAACCCGGTCCAGTCTGCGCTGGCTCCTGACCAAGGCTTTCGGAACCTCAGGTCAGACCCGCCTTCACCCTCTGTCTCACCCTCTGTCTCACCCTCTGTCTGTCTGTCTGTCTGTCGGTCATCATGTGATGGTGAAGGGAATCTGCGCGGCATGAGCGCGTGGGCCGGGTTTTTATTTATTTATTTATCTATTTATTTATTTGATCTTCAGAGCAGGCGCGTGGGAGTCGACTCAGTGTCCGATTCTAAGAGTCGGTTCAACAGAATCATTAGGGAAGCAGTCAGTACTGAAGTGTAGATGATGTGGTGACACCCCGAGTACCTTTATTACACCGGTACCTTGTGGACCTTCACATTCACAACCAGAACCTGTTCAGGTCCAGCAGTGTCCATCCTCACACTCCATCCTCACACTCCATCCTCACATCCTCACACTCCATCCTCACACTCCATCCTCACATCCTCACACTCCATCCTCACACTCCATCCTCACACACACACTGAAGTTTACACGTTATGTACTGGGTGTGTGTGGGGGTGTGTGTGTGGCTGTGTGTGCACAGTACAGTGTGTGTGTGGGGGTGTGTGTGTACACAGTACAGTGTGGGGGTGTGTATATTATTATTATTATGATGATGATGATGATGATGATGCTATAATAGTTGTGTTGTATAAATCAGTGCTGTTTATTAGACTGATCAGATCTTATTCACTGTGCGACATTTCCTCTAAAAGCCGACTCCTGAGTCACAATGCTGGAATTAGAGAATCGACTCCAAACCCTCCTGAAGATCAGATCCGAACAGTAACCGGTGTGTGTCGTGTTTGTAGACAAAAACGCTGAATTTATACTAAACACACATTTAAAGGAAGACATGAAACTCTGGCTATTGAATGATTAGAGTGATTATTATTCACATGATTATTATTACTGCATTAGATATAATAGCCTGTGCATTGGCTGACACTGCAGGTGTGTGTGTGTGTGTGTGTGTGTGTGTGTTCAACATTAAACAGTAAAACAGAATAAACCGAACATGTAGATCTACACAAAGGACAGAGCTGCTGTTCTCCTGCACAGGCCTGATCCCAAACCTCACTCACTCACTACACACTGGCCTGTGACGTCATGCTCTAGCACACACTACCGAGTGCACTAGGTGATGTGTGCAGGTCGGTTCGGGACAGGGCCCGGTAGTGCAGGGCGGTGCCGGGGTGTGTGTGTGTGTGTGTGTGTGTGTGTGTGTGTCGGCTCTGCTTTTGCAAATTCTTTATCATTTTTATCAGCTGTGTGACACAAAGCACATCACGCGCACACACACACACACACACACACGCACACACACACATACATCACACATACATCACACACACACACACACACACACACACACGCGCGCGCGCTCTGTTCAATAGGATGCTAATTATATTAACTAACGCAACTAAAATGTAAATTCCGTTTATTAATATAATTTGCATCATATTGAACAGATTTTCATATAAAAACATCTAATGAACCAAACTGCATTAATCATAATTTATCCATAAGTATGAAGACAAAGCGTTTGATCTGAGATACAGTAAGCAGGCCTTCATCATAACATTTTAAATTATAATTATCATTAAAAAATCCACATGGGACTGAACTCGAATCTGTACTCGGCTATTTATTCAAATACATTAATATAAACAAACATTGTGTTAATGTAATTAAATAAAGCATCTTTTTAATATCATTCTTTTTTGTTTGTTTATTTCTATTCATTTTAAAAAAAAGTAACGTTTTCTAAATCAAAGTGACAGAAACCCGACTCTAAGGCTAATAAATGTAGTTTACGATTTGGGACATTATTTAATACAATATTTATTACATTAAACAGGATTTTTCTCTCTCTGTAAGTCACACTGCTATACAGTTAAACGAGGCACTGAATGCTGTCTGTCACTATGTTTAATCATTTATCTGCATAACTCTATGGTAGTTAATGCCATATGCACTGTGTAATGTTTTATATAGACAGTTAGGTTTTCCTATTTAAACAGTAACAGCATGATTGATGTATAAAGTAGACTGTAGGTTTATAGAGTCTGTATTAAAGGCTTCATGTTCACTAGAGGAAACAGCTGGAAATGTATGAAAAGAAAATCGCGTCAAACAATCTACAATAAATACCTGATTCTGAACGAGCTAGTCATGAAGTTGAACGCGTTCTAGCGCACTTTAATTAAAACCAATATAAATACAACCGTGCATATGAGCATTTATTTTCTGACATAGTAGAGGAGGCGGGGCTTCCCTTGTAGTCTTAGAGCAGCCGCCACTGCTGTGAACGTCATATAATATTAATATGATCATTTTGACAAAAATTTATAAGTACTTTGCTTAAATCATACGAACAGGATCTAAACTACATTGGTTTAAAATGTCAGGGCCGCTTTGCCCGCATGTATATATATGCAGGCCTGGACTGACCATAGGGCATACCGCGCAATGCCCGCCGGGCCGACACACATTTTTGGGCATATTTTTTTTAAGTATGAGGTGTTTCTGCTGAAATGCTGTTTGGTTTTGTGAACCTCAGTCGTGCTTCCATGTACTTTTTATGAACCCTTCCAAACTGTACTTTTTCAATCTTCTTTTAAGTTTGATGTCATGGACATTAACCTGCAACATGCTCAGTTTATAATTGACTTCCTTTTTTGTATGAGCCACATTTTACTTCACATTAATTCTTAGTTTCCAGTCAGCTACATATTAAATCTTGATATTTAATGTAATCAGCAACATAAGCAAACAGAAAAAAATGAACACAAACCAGTTTTATAAGAATGAGAAAATGGGAAAGTACAAGTCTATGGTCCTTTAAACACTGTATAAACCTTGTTAAACATTCCCAGCATATAACCCAAGAATATATACAGGACTACAGTCCTAAAAACATTGTACAAACTGTGTTTGACAGGAGTTTTGATTGTGCAGAATAACAGAACACAGATCTGAGAGTAAAAACACACTTGATTTCTCTATGCATTGAGCTGGCAACCCAATCTCATGAGGACCTGCCATAGGAACGACGGATATATCTCCAGGCTGGGGAGTATCCATCACCCCATGTGTCGGATGGCTCGTAGAAGGACCCTTTCACCTTACTTCTCTATATAATCCTCTGCTCCACTAACGCACTTATCCCAGTGTTTTACTGATACTTGGACACCATCAAGGTAGAACGTTTTCATGATCAAACTGCCTGTGTAATTCACGTTTGAAACGCTAGCCTCCCAGGAACCCTTTAATGGCCCAAACATGTGGAAATGGTTTGGAGCAAGTTCGGGACTGTACAATATCTCCCAGCCGAGTTGCTATAATGTGCACATGGTGTTGGTGAATGACAGTTCACACAATATATCCATTGATTTTCAGGGATTCGGTCTTCCACTCACTGAATGTTCAGCCTTGTTTAAAACGTTTGCACCATTCAAATGTTTCACTGCGGCTCATCGCCGTACTGTACGTGAAGTCGCCTTTAAATGTCAATCGCTTTTACACCTTCACTCAGCACAAATTTCCTCACAAGTCCACATTTGACTTGAACATCCCTCATGCAAATCTTGTTTAAATGCTTCAGAATCTTATGCAAAATGTTCCGAGAACATCCAGAAACCTGGAAAGTTGGAATGCTGGAGGAATGAAAGATCATTATATTGTAAAATGTTCTGTTAATCAAAAACAGTTAATCTCGGAACAAAGTAAGAAAACAGCAAAAAATCCTCCCCTTGTCCTTTCACCTGTCTCTGAGAAATATTTAGAGTAAACTGCTTTGTTTGAATCCATGGAGCTTAAACCTGGAATGTTCTTCAGTGGTGTATAAAGGAGGATCCGGTCCTATGCACCTCGGCATGATGTCATCAAATCTTACCTCATTCACAACAACTTATTTAGACTGTTTTAGGAATAAAATAAATATCAGTGTGAAGAATTAAATTAAGTGATACGTTATTTTACTGTAAGTGTGTTACTGAGTGACCTAGTGGTGGAGTTACAGTTACCAAACAGCACGTCCACAAGTGTTTTATTCTCTCCAGCAATGTCATTCACAGGCGTGTAAAAGTTAGGGCTCCCTCTTTTAATTCCGTGGGTTTTGGGGTCCTCCTTTAGCAGCAATAACTTGGAGTACAGGTTTTCTGAATGACTTTATCCGTCTCTCACATTGTTTTGGTCCGTTGTTCTTTACAACATCGCTTCAGTTCATTGAGGGCGTTCCCTTATGCACATCTCTTTAACATGCAACATGCTCAGTGAGGCCTGTAGGGTCTGAGGTGTAGGTCTTGGGTTTTTTGTATTTCTCTGAGCGTTGCACGGTCTGACCTTGGGGTGAATGTTCTGGGACGTCCCATCCTGGGAAGATTGGAGGTAAGCCTTTCCAGATTGATGTGCAGTAACAGTTGCTTCTCTAAGATCATTGCTCATGTCCTTCCCTCTTGGCATTGTGTTAATACACACCTGGATGCTCCAGACCAACAAACTGACAAAACATCTGCTTTTATAGAGCTCTGCACAGCTGCTGATGATCAGTTAATATTCCTTACTGTGGAAGCAGTAAGAGGGTACTCCTTATTGCCATCATGTTTTTCTTTTGGACTTCATTTATGTTAAATAAATAATAGCATGTTATAGTTCATCGAAATGCTTGAACGAGCGCCGGTGACCTTAAAAATAAAAGATTATTAATAGTAAATAAATATGAATGAAAAAAGAAATACAATAGGAAATAAATTTAGCTAAGATAAGAATAATCTATCTACAGAAGACAAAATATACAATATAAGAATAATATAAGATAAACCTACAGTAGCTGTACAAATATAGAAAAATATAGAATTTTTAGTATGGAAATGAAGTGGGAATTTAACTAGAAATGTCCGGGGGGGGGGGGGGGGGGGGGCTGAGCAAATACGCATGAAAGTGTCCTTATTTTATGGTCGAGGGCCAGACGGAAGCCACTCCTTAGTTAAAGTCACATGGCAGCCCACCTGGAGTTTGCCAAAACGCACCTGAAGCACTCTCAGATCATGAGAAACAAAATTCTCAGGTCTAATGAGACTCTCTGGCCGCTCTATCATATAGGCCTGATTGGTGGATTGCTGCAGAGATGGTTGTCCTTCTGGAAGGTTCTCCTCTCTCCACAATGGACCTCTCTGGAGCTCTGACAGAGTGACCATCGGGTTCTTGGTCACCTCCCTGACTAAGGCCCTTCTCCCCCGATCGCTCGGTTTAGATGGTTGACCAGCTCTAGGAAGAGTCCTGGTGGTTTCAAACTTCTTCCACTTACGGATGATGGAGGCCACTGGGCTCATTGGGACCTTCAAAGCAGCAGACATTTGTCTCTAACCTTCCTCAGATTTGTGCCTTGAGACAATCCTGTCTCCGAGGTCTACAGACAATTCCTTTGACTTCATGCTTGGTTTGTGCTCTGACATGAACTGTCAACTGTGGGACCTTATATAGACAGGTGTGTGTCTTTCCAAATCATGTCCAATCAACTCAATTTACCACAAGTGGACTCTGATTAAACTGCAGAAACATCTCAAGGATGATCAGGGGAAACAGGATGATCAGGGGAAACAGGATGATCAGGGAAACAGGATGATCAGGGGAAACAGGATGATCAGGGAAACAGGATGATCAGGGAAACAGGATGATCAGGGGAAACAGGATGATCAGGGAAACAGGATAATCAGGGGAAACAGGATGATCAGGGGAAACAGGATGATCAGGGGAAACAGGATGATCAGGGGAAACAGGATGATCAGGGAAACAGGATGATCAGGGGAAACAGGATGATCAGGGGAAACAGGATGATCAGGGAAACAGGATGATCAGGGGAAACAGGATGATCAGGGGAAACAGGATAATCAGGGGAAACAGGGTGATCAGGGAAACAGGATGATCAGGGAAACAGGATGATCAGGGAAACAGGATAATCAGGGGAAACAGGATGATCAGGGAAACAGGATGATCAGGGAAACAGGATAATCAGGGAAACAGGATGATCAGGGAAACAGGATGATCAGGGAAACAGGATAATCAGGGGAAACAGGATGATCAGGGAAACAGGATAATCATGGGAAACAGGATGATCAGGGGAAACAGGATGATCAGGGAAACAGGATGATCAGGGGAAACAGGATGATCAGGGGAAACAGGATGATCAGGGAAACAGGATGATCAGGGGAAACAGGATGATCAGGGGAAACAGGATAATCAGGGGAAACAGGGTGATCAGGGAAACAGGATGATCAGGGGAAACAGGATGATCAGGGGAAACAGGATAATCAGGGGAAACAGGGTGATCAGGGAAACAGGATAATCAGGGAAACAGGATGATCAGGGAAACAGGATAATCAGGGGAAACAGGATGATCAGGGAAACAGGATGATCAGGGAAACAGGATGATCAGGGAAACAGGATAATCAGGGAAACAGGATGATCAGGGAAACAGGATAATCAGGGGAAACAGGATGATCAGGGAAACAGGATAATCATGGGAAACAGGATGATCAGGGGAAACAGGATACGTCTGAGATCAATTTTGCAAAGGCTATGAATATACAGTATGTGCTTTCTCAATTTTTTAGTTTTAAATAAATAAATTTGCAAAAATCTCAAGTAAACTTTTTTCATGTTGTCATTATGGGGTGTTGTGTGTAGAATTCTGAGTAAAAAAATGAATTTAATCCATTTTAGAATAAGGCTGTGACATAAAATGTGTAAAAAGTGATGCGCTGTGAATACTTTCCGGATGCTCTGTATGCACATATATATACTGTATAGTGTGTGTGTGTTTGTGTGTGTGAGTGTGTAGCTTTAGCATGTTAGCAAATTAATGGTCATTCATGTGAAATACATCCATCTTTTTATATCTTTTTCAAACACACACGCACACACACACACACACACACACACACACACACATACACACATACACACATACACACACACACACACACACCACTCTTCCTTAATGCATCCAGAGTGAACGAGTGGAAATCTGACTCATTTGAAACGCTGCTATATGAGGAAGCCTGAACCTGACAATTTGATAAAGAATAATAAAATAAATGTAAGAGTCTTAACAGTCTGTAGTTTTAACAGTCAACACTGCTGTCAAAGCAGCTTTACACAAATGTATAACCTGAAGATATCACCGTTAAATCTAGAAACCTGTGACAGGATCATCTGCGGGACGAATTCGACACTATGGTTACGTTCACACACGTACAGGCCACACCTGATTTGCATGTCATGACCGATCACATCCAGAATTACAGCTGACTTTAATCTGACTGCGTCTGCTCTCTGACATGGTACGTACGTGCGCATTGATACGTCTTTGCTTGCGCGTCATATTTGTCGAGTGATTATTAATTTCAAACAATTGATGCTTGAGGTTTAGCTCTGGAGGCCGGCGGGCGGGTCGTCAGAAGAAGGAATAAAGGCAGACGCTTCGCTTTAGCTGTTTTAGTGCTGTTGGAGAGGGACTGATGATGTCACACCGTACACATGTGCAGAAGCATAAAGTCTTGTTTACATGCAAGTCACATGACCACAAGTCTTCTATATATGCAATTTAAGAGCACATAAGAAAGTGACTCAAATCCAGACTAATAACATCATTTTGTGTTCAGACAGGAATCAGAACTGAGACTTAGAGTCAGGACAGGCTGGAATTATAAACATAGCCTAAAGGGGTCCAGACTGTGTTCCAGCACAAACTGAAAGTCGAAGACTAGACTATTAGAGATTATCGTCCATGTTTATTCAGGACATGGTGACATGCATGTAAAAACGTATAGACACTTATACAGTCTCTCTCATGTTTGACTGCTTTTATTATCTGGAGAGTAAATTAAGGTATAAACCTGAGCTACCCAGTAATCTTTAGTAATGTTTAACAGGAACCATTAACTCACTCACCACATAACCAGGAGTGTAACCATGAGACCATCATTCTCTCTCTCTCTCTCTCTCTCTGTGTTCAGGGGATGTTCCTGCAGATCTGAGCGACTCTATACCTGGTGATCAGGATGGTGATGCAGTGGGTGTGGCTCTGGAGCGCCACCTGCTGTCCTGTGAGCTGTACTCTCAGGCATATCAGTCTCTCTTGCAGCGGCACACACACTCGCAGACACACTCGCACAGAGACCTGCTGCAAATCCTCCAGCAGCACAGTGTGTCACCAACACACACTCTCACACACGCACTGGTCACGGACACCGAGCTGACGAGCAAACCCATCAACATGGTGAGTCTCTTTGTGTGTGTGTGTGTGTGTGTGTGTGTGTGCAGTATGTTGGTCAAGTTACTCCTCACACTCCTCACTGGTTGTTCATGTTTCCTCTCCTGTGATTGGTTGCAGGGAGCTCATTTGGCCCTGATCGATTCCCTGATGTCGTTGGCTGCCATGGAGACGGTGGGCGTGGTCAAGATGGCCAAGGAAGCGGAGCAGTTTGGGGATGGAACCAGCTGGGAAAACTCGCTCCTCTTCTGGATCAATAAGGTTAATCTGGATCCCAAGAATCTGTAACATCTGATCCTTCATCACATAGGGAGATGTTCCAGATTACACCCTGTTCACTATTCCCTACAGCTGAGATTCACTATGTAGTGCACTAATCACTGTTGGCTTTAAAATGACTGTGTGTGTGTGTGTGTGTGTGTGAGACAGTTGAATCAGAAGTTGAGAGAGACCACAGAGTCAGAAGATGGACAGAAGACACAGCGAAGCACTGATCTCCAACCTGTTCAACCATCTGTGAGACACACACACACACACACACGCACACACACACACACACACACACACTATTATTGTTGTTTAATTTCTTTATCACTAATCATTCTCTCTCTCCTCTGTGTCTCTGCAACAGTGTCCATCACGCTGGTACTGGAAGCTGGTTCCAGTGAGTATACCCTCTCTCTCTCACACACACACACACACACACACACACACACACACACACACACTGGGCTGTAGAATGTAATGAAAGTGAAGGTCACATGTTTATGAGACGAGGTTACCTGATAAGAGGTGAAGTGTCTGATATGAGAGAATAATGAGATAAAGGACAATATCATCACACACACACACACACACACACACACACACATTTTACGCTCTACACACGGTGTACACAGCATACTGTTTATGCTTTACACCCAGTTACAGTCTGTAATGAGCATATTTGCACTGTTTAATCCACTATATTGCCAAAAGTATTTACTCCCCCATCCAAATCATTGCATTCAGGTGTTCCGGACACTTCCCTGGTTATAGCTGTATTAAATTAACCCCTAGGCATGCAGACTGCGTCTACAAACATTTGTGAAATGTGTGAAATTCCAGTGTGGTACCGTGATAGGACGCCACCTGGGCAACAAGTCAAGTCGTGAAATATTCCACAGTCAACTGTTAGTGGTATTATAACATAGTGGAAGTGACTGAGAACAACAACAACTCAGCCATGGAGTGTTAGGACAAGTAAAATCACAGAGCGGGTCAGCAGATGCTGAGACTCATAGTGAGACTCACAGGGGTCACCAACTTTCTGCAGAGTCAATATCTACAGAACTCCAACCATGTGGCCTTCAGATCAGATCAAGATCAGTACGGAGAAGAGCTGCATTCCATCCTTACAACACACGGTCCAAATCAAATGCAGGGGTGTAAAGCGCGACACCACTGGACTCTAGAGCAGCAGAGACGTGTGTTCTCTGGAGTGATGAATCACACTTCTCTGTCTGGTGATCCAATGGACGAGTCTGGGTTTGGTGGTTCCCAGGAGACTGGGACTCCTTGTCTGACTGCATTGGGACTATGATGTGGGGTTGGTTTTCAGGAGTTGGGCTCGGCCCCTTAGTTTCAGTGAAAGGAATTCTTAATGCTTCAGCATACCAAGACATCTTGGACAATTTCATGCTCCCAACTTTGTTGGGACAGGTTGGGGACGGCCTTGTCCTGTTTCAACATGACTGCACATCAGTACACAAAGCAAGGTCCATAAAGACATGGATGAGTGAGTTTGGTGTGGAAGAATTTCACTTGTCTGCACAGTCCTGATCTCAACCCGATAGAACACCTTTGGGATGAATTAGAGCGGAGACTGAGAGCCAGGCCTTCTCCAACATGAGTCTGACCTCAGGGCCATCATCATGTTAAACACTACGGATTAAGAATGGGATGTTATTCAAGTTCATATGCATGTGATGGCAGAATGTGATGAGTGTTTATCTACACCGTGTGATGAGTGTGTATGTGCACCGTGTGATGAGTGCGTATGTGCACCGTGTGATGAGTGCGTATGCACCGTGTGTTGAGTGCGTATCTGCACCGTGTGATGAGTGCGTATGCACCGTGTGATGAGTGCGTATGTGCACCGTGTGATGAGTGCGTATGTGCACCGTGTGATGAGTGCGTATGTGCACCGTGTGATGAGTGCGTATCTGCACCGTGTGATGAGTGCGTATGCACCGTGTGATGAGTGCGTATCTGCACCGTGTGATGAGTGCGTATCTGCACCGTGTGATGAGTGCGTATGCACCCTGTGATGAGTGCGTATCTGCACCGTGTGATGAGTGCGTATCTGCACCGTGTAATGAGTGCGTATGCAACGTGTGATGAGTGCGTATCTGCACCGTGTGATGAGTGCGTATCTGCACCGTGTGATGAGTGCGTATCTGCACCGTGTGATGAGTGCGTATCTGCACCGTGTGATGAGTGCGTATCTGCACCGTGTGATGAGTGCGTATCTGCACCGTGTGATGAGTGCGTATCTGCACCTTGTGATGAGTGCGTATCTGCACCGTGTGATGAGTGCGTATCTGCACCGTGTGATGAGTGCGTATCTGCACCGTGTGATGAGTGCGTATCTGCACCGTGTGATGAGTGCGTATGCAACGTGTGATGAGTGCGTATGTGCACCGTGTGATGAGTGCGTATCTGCACCGTGTGATGAGTGCGTATCTGCACCGTGTGATGAGTGCGTATGCACCCTGTGATGAGTGCGTATCTGCACCGTGTGATGAGTGCGTATCTGCACCGTGTGATGAGTGCGTATGCAACGTGTGATGAGTGCGTATCTGCACCGTGTGATGAGTGCGTATCTGCACCGTGTGATGAGTGCGTATCTGCACCGTGTGATGAGTGCGTATCTGCACCGTGTGATGAGTGCGTATCTGTACCATGTGATGAGTGCGTATGTGCACCATGTGATGAGTGCGTATGTGCACCATGTGATGAGTGTGTATGTGCACCATGTGATGAGTGTGTATGTGCACCATGTGATGAGTGTGTATGTGCACCATGTGATGAGTGTGTATGTGCACCATGTGATGAGTGTGTATGTGCAGTGTGTGATGAGTAATGGGCACCGTGTGATGAGTGTGTATCTACACAGTTTAACGAGTGTGTATCTACACCATGTGATGAGTGTGTACGTGCAGTGTGTGATGAGTGTTTATCTGCACCACTTGATGAGTGTGTATGTGCAGTGTGTGATGAGTGTTTATCTGCACCACTTGATGAGTGTGTATGTGCAGTGTGTGATGAGTGTGTATCCGCAGTGTGTGATGAGTGTGTATCTACACAGTTTAACGAGTGTGTATCTACACCGTGTGATGAGTGTGTATGTGTGTGTCTGTATCTACACCGTGTGATGAGTGTGTATGTGTGTGTCTGTATCTACACCGTGTGATTTTACTGTATAATGAGGTGATAATGTATGATAACTGATTGTTTTGTTGGGAGGAGCACGGCGGAGTTTCACACATGTGCCTTACCAGGACCATGATTGGTTCCTGGCTTTTCACAGGAAGATTTTAACATTGTAATTTTCCTTCATCCCTAAACTTCTTTTTTTGTGTTAATAAAAAGTCCTATTTATCCAATCAGAGAACTTCCATTTCACCAATAAAATCAAAAGAGATCTAATGTATCTCCGCCTATCAAATTTTAAAAGACATTTGGCAGACGGCATAGCATGCGGAATCTCTCCTAAGGCTCCGCCCCTTCCTTTTTCTTGCTTCTCTTTCTTATCTAACTGTGTGTGTGAATCTGGTCGTCTTGGCGACGGTTGCCGTGGCATTCATGCCTGTTCTCCTTTCTCTGCCATCTTGCATCCAGCATGCCATCGCTTTTTGTTTGAAGGAGTCGGGGAAAAAACCTCCTGTGGTAATGTATACACACCAGCCTGCTACCTCCATGACGTGCACACACACACACACACACACACACACACACACATCATGAACATACCCCTTCCAAAAGCTGCCAATGTAAACATTTATACATTTGATTCATAATTAATAATTTACTTATTTTTATGTTAAATTATTTCAAATGTTAAATAAACTCAAATATATACTTTTTTGTTTGTTTGTTTAATAAGTAGGTCTTATTGTGTAATCAGTAAAATAAATAGTTATGTCAACACATTGTCAAATCAAGAATCAAATAAATGTTATATACAGTACACACACCAATCTGCCATAACATTTAGGCCACCTGGCTAAATGGAGTGGAGGATACGGGTCAGTTCACCCTGGTACATCACCCATCAGTACATCACCCTGACCGCTCTGGAGCTACACAGCTCCATACACAACACACTGTGAAGTGCTGTGTGTTCTGACTACTTTCAGAGCCAGCATTCGCCTTTTCAGCAGTTTGGAGCTACAGCAGCTCTTCTATTGGATCAGACTACACGGGTCAGCCTTCACTCCCCATGTGCATCAGTGACCGCTGGCAGCCCATCACCCTGTCACCGGTTCACCTTCTCTGGAGCAGGGGTAGCTCAGTGGTTAAGGCACTGAACAGCTGACTGGAAGGTCCCAGGTTCAGACCCCAGCACCACGGTTGGGCCCCTGAGCAAGGCCCCTAACCCTCAACTGCTCAGATGTATATTGAGATTAAAACACAAGTTGTTCTGGTTAAAGGCATCTGCCAAATGTTGGAGCATGTTTAGTAGGTCCTGACCCCTGCAGACTGAGAACATCCCACAAGAGCTGCAATTTTGCAGATGATATACTGTACATAATTAATCAATAATTAACTACCATTATTATAATTACTTCACTATAGCATTTATTTATTTTATATTGGCAGCTCTAGCACCATACTGAATAGAAAGTCCCACATATCTCCCTCTTTCTCTCTCTCAGTCTCCATAATCACATCTCCCTTCATGTTTCACCATTACTTCATCACTCAGTCATTTTGTGGATGTTTTTATTTTCCCATTTTAAAGTCTTTTACTTTGCTATTCGTTATCATTTAACAGCTTTCGTTGGGGGAAAGCTGTAATCTTAGTTAAGTTGTCTTCCATATTTCTTTTTATTTTAGTAGATAATCAAAACTTCTGTTTTCTAAAACATTTTTCTACATCATCACTCATCCACTGACTCACAGTAGTGATGGGCATCAGGGCTGCTTTAGTGATCCGACACTATTGGATCTATCAGTTTAAGTGAATCAGACGTCAGACTCGTTGATTTTATTTACTACTTGGTTGTAAATCCTCAGCAGATAAAGTGTTAGTAATCTCTTTATAATCACTAATGTAGTTAATCAATAATCCTAATCTACTTATTCTTATTTCTCTAATTATTGTTGGTTGAATTCGGCAGTGCTTCATTGTGCTTGTTGTGTGTGTCATGATGACTTGTTAGTTTATGATACTGTATGTCTTTAAGGAGTCTTTAAGGAATGGTTTAAAACAAAGCACATGTGATTAGCTGTATTCGCGTAAAGGAGTTGTTTAAAACGAATCACTCGCTTGCCCATCTCTATAACTCACTCGCTGCCTGAACACATCCGAGCTTGTGCTTCACAGTAACGCTTTTCCACAGCACATATAAATTCCACTTAATGTTCACTTCCCCCCTGTAGCTGCGGCCCTGTCTTGCTACTCTGCTGTGCTGTGTGTGTGTGTGTGTGTGTGTGTGTGTTTGTGTGTGTGTAGAATAAAAACACAACCTGTAGGCTGGCTTCAGAGATTGTGTTGTTTTGCTTTGACATATGTTGTGGATCTCTGAGTGTGTTAATGTTCTGCTGTATTAATGTAGGTCTATGTGTTTGTGTGTATAGATGAAATGGCTTTAATTTACAGAAGCTTAAGCTAAAACCAAAGCAAACTCTCCATCATAGGAGTGATTCCAATTGCCCCTTCGTTACTGAACTGTCGGTTCTCCTGAACAGGTTTGATTGACTCATGTGGTCACATTATGGGTAATATATACCCTGCATCAAAAATATCAAAATATAAATGTGCAAATGTTTGTGAAACTTAAAAAAGTATATAACTAAGTATGATTTCTTGCTCTTGGGACTGAGCTCTAACTCTGCTATGAAATAAACCCAAAAGGGGCTCGTTTACCCAAATGTGAAGCTCTTTAAAAGGAGCCAGTGAATCAGGTCCGAATTAATCAAAATGAATCTGATTGACTGCATATCAAACACTGAGCTGATTCACTCAGGTGAAGCCTGGCTCAGGACCCCAATCAACCCCTTATCCGAATATCTCTTTGTTCTTGTTTCTGTCCATCTTGCTTTCTTTCCCTACACTTCAAACCCAGATCCGCTACAGGAAGGACAAGGTGCAGTCTAAGCAAACTCCCACCTTTTCAGTTGTGTCCGGAGTGAAAGATCTGTCCAACGGCTGTGCCATTGCTGCCACCATACACTTCTACTGTCCCCAGGTTTTGGCCCTAGAGGGTAAGAGATCAGATACAATCAGCAATATAGCAACAAAAAAAAAAAAAAACTGCTTTGACTAATTTTGGAGACTTGAGAGGTGAATGTTGAGAAACATCACAAGCACCACTTTATCCAGAATGCAATTTTTTAAATGCGGCTTGGACTTCTCCTGCTCTTTTGTGTCTGATGAACCAACCAGTTGTTCAGCTCTTGTGCTTAAATATGTTGTTATTTCCTGATCTTTTTAGAGGTTTGTTTGAAGGACACCATGTCAGTAGCAGACAGCTTGTACAATCTACAGTTGATCAGAGAGTTTTGCAATGACCATCTGCAAGGCTGCTGCCCCCTGCTGTTGGAGGACCTACTATATGCCCCGCCCATACTACGGGTGAGATCAAAGAAGAAAAATTATACTTTCACAAAACTGTTCTTTTTTTTTGTAATTATTATTTCTTGATGACTGAGATTATTGATTGTTTGATACCTAGGTCAATATCATGTGCTTCTTGGCTGAGCTCCTGGCTGTGTTTGAAGTGAAGAAACCTGATATCGTCAAGCCGGTGCACACTCTTGACCTGACAGGTACAATTCAATTTTATTAATTTTATTTGTATAGCGCTTTTAACAATTGACATTGTCTCAAAACAGCTTTACACAATCAAAAGAATTATTTAAGTTTGTATGGAATGTGAATGTGTATGAATCAAAATGTTCAGATAGTCCCTGGTGAGCAAGCCCGAGGGCGACAGTGGCAAGGAAAAACTCCCTGAGATGGTAATAGGAAGAAACCTTGAGAGGAACCAGACTCAACAGGGAACCCATCCTCATCTGGGTGAAACAGATAGCAGGAAATTCAATTAAATTTTATTTATATAGCGCTTTTAACAATGGTCATTGTCTCAAAGCAGCTTCACAAAAATTTAAGAAATTTAACAAAAAAATGAATAAATACATAAATAAAATAAATAATAATAATAATAATAATAATAATAATAATAATAAAAAAAAGAATAATAATAATAATAATTATAGAAAAGAAAATAATTGGAAGTGTGGATGTGTGAGAAAAATGTGCAGATAATAATAATGAGACGAATGAATGATGAGCAAGCCAAGGGTGACGGCGACGGTGGCAAGGAAAAACTCCCTGAGATGGCATTAGGAAGAAACCTTGAGAGGAACCAGACTCAACAGGGAACCCATCCTCATTTGGGCGATAACAGATAGAAATGATATAACATCTTGTGTGTTGTGCAGGTGAAAATTCAATATGACAGAAATTATTTAAATTGACATGAAGACCAGTTCAGCATAGGGACGAGTCAGTAGGTGTAGAGGGCAGATGAGGTCTGGATCACTGGAAGCACAGGAGCAGCATGTGTAGCTCCAACCATCATAAAGCTGAATCCAGTTGGAGCTGGTCCTTCTCTGGATGCCTCAGGAACCTCGCAGGGTCGGCCTTTGTCTACTGAAGCTGGCAAAATCTCCCGATGCCTCGGGATGGGTAGAGAAATACAGAACAGATGGGGAGAATTAGCGTAGTTGCCATTCGGTATAGGTGTACTGGAGTATGAGTACTGGGATGAGTTATGTGTATGCCAGATTAAAAAGATGCGTCTTGAGTCTACTTTTGAACTGAGAAACCGTGTCTGCTCCCCGAACACTGTCTGGAAGGCTATTCCAAAGCTTTGGAGCTAAATATGAAAAAGCCCTACCCCCTTTTGTAGATTTTGAAATTCTGGGAACTACCAGAAGTCCGGAGCTTTGTGATCTTAAGGCGTGTGGTGGATTGTAGCGTATCAGAAGACTGGTTAGGTATGTGGGAGCTAAACCATTTAAGGCCTTGTATGTAAGTAATACTATTTTGTAATTTATTCTAAACTGAACAGGTAGCCAGTGCAGGGATGATAATATTGGGGTTATATGATCATATTTTCTGGATCTAGTGAGAACCCTGGCAGCTGCATTTTGGATTAACTGAAGCTTGTTTATTGAGGATGCAGGACAACCACCTAGTAATGCATTACAATAGTCCAGTCTGGAGGTCATGAATGCATGAACTAGCTTTTCTGCATCAGATACGGATAAGATGCTCCTAAGTTTAGCAATATTTCGAAGATGGAAAAAGGCTGTTTTTGTGATATTTGAAATGTGATTTTCAAAAGACAAGTTACTGTCTAATATTACACCCAGGTCTTTTACTGCTGAGCTGGTAGTAACAGTACATCCTTCTAAGCGCAGGCTGAATTGTGAAAGCTGTTGTGTGCTGGTTTTTGGGCCAATAAGTAATATCTCTGTCTTATCTGAATTTAATAAAAGAAAGTTATTGGTCATCCAATCTTTTATGTCCTGGACACACTCAGTTAATCTAGACAACTTAGGTATTTCGTCTGGTTTAGTTGAGATATATAATTGGGTATCATCAGCATAACAATGGAAACTAATCCCATGTCTTCTAATGATGTTACCCAAGGGAAGCATGTATATTGAGAACAACAGAGGTCCTAAAACTGACCCTTGTGGGACCCCATATTTCACTGGCATTACACCAGACGGTTCTCCATTTAGATCTACAAAATGGTAGCGATCAGACAGGTAAGATCTAAACCATTTTAATGCCTGTCCCTGAATACCTATATAATTTTGTAAGCGATCTATGAGAATATTATGATCTATAGTGTCGAATGCAGCACTAAGATCGAGCAGGACTAGCAATGAGATGCAGCCTTGGTCTGAAGCTAAAAACAAGTCGTTTGTAATCTTAACTAGTGCAGTTTCTGTGCTATGATGGGGCCTGAAACCTGACTGAAATTCTTCATGGATGTTGTTATCCTGCAAGAATGTGCAAATTGAGCTGATACTACTTTTTCTAGTATTTTTTATATGAACGGAAGGTTTGAAATCGGTCTGTAATTTGTTATTTCATTCGCGTCCAAATTAGATTTTTTAAGAAGCGGCTTAATAACTGCTAACTTGAAAGGTTTAGGGACATGACCTAGATGTAATGAAGAATTAATAATGTTTAGAAGTGGCTCTCCAACCGTAAGCATCACTTCTTTTAAAAATCTGGTTGGGATTGGGTCTAACAGGCACGTTGTTGATTTAGCCGAGGTGATGAGTTTGTACAGCTCTTCCTGTCCTATACATGTAAAGCACTGAAAATCTAAATGTGAAGCTATAGGCTGAACTGGATCGTGAGATACTATTAGAGGCTGAACCTCCATTATTTTCTTCCTGATATTATTGATTTTTTCATTGAAGAAGTCCATAAAGTCTTCACTTCTAAACTGTGATGGGATACTCTCTGCGGGCATCTTAGGTTTTGTTAGGCGAGCCACTGTACTAAATAAGAACCTGGGATTGTTTTGGAAATGATCTGCATTTATACAGTGTGTTAGGTGGCAGCAGTTCAGCTATAATAGTTGATGTTAATTGATGTTAAAATGGAGTCCAGTAGTTATTGGAGACTCAGATAGACTTGTAGAAAGTTCCAGTCCTGAACTATCGAATTGTCAAGTCCTCAGAGAAACAGCTGACAACACCAGTCGAGGCCAGAACTGTCTTCTAAGTAGATAGAATCATCCCCAGACACCAGACGCATCCTAAAGAGACACACGGGGCATCCATGCGACGAGACCTCCAACCAGAAACGGGGCACCAGGATGGATCAGACAGGTCCGGAGGGCAGAGGGAGTCTGGATCACTGGCAGCTCAGGAACCACATGTGTAGCTCGACAGAGAGAGAGAGAGAGAGAGAGAGAGTGAAAGGGGGAGACAGGGGGAGAGAGGAAAGAGAAAGAGGGGGAGAAAGAAGAGGAGGAGAGATGGCAATTAGGTCTGGTCACAGTCACATAATGTCTAATGTGAATGTATATTTACTGTAGAGTGCAAGCAGGGACTCCGGCAGGACTAACTATGACATCATAACTAAAAGGGAGGAGCCAGAAGGAAACACAAACATGAGGGGGAACTGAGATGTAAAGCAAACAATCACCTCACCGTCAATAAACCTGAGTGATCAAATGAGAGTGAGGAAGACAGCATCTAAACATACCAGTTCACCGTAATACTCTACGTCCATGAGTCCCCCAGATCTGCTCCTTTACCTTATGGCAAATTTATTTATAAAAATGCTTGGCTAAATAAATAGGTTTTTAGCCTAGACTTAAACACTGAGACTGTGTCTGAGTCCCAAACACTATTTGGAAGACTATTCCATAATTTTGGGGCTTTGTAAGAAAAAGCTCCGCCCCCAGCTGTAGTTTTCATAATACTGACAAGCAGCCTGCATCCTTTGATCGAAGTAGGCGTGGCGGACCGTAAGACACTAGCAGTTCGCTCAGATACTGCGGCGCGAGACCATTTAATGCTTTATATGTCAAGAGTGGTATTTTAAAATCAATGCGAAATTTCACAGGGAGCCAATGTAGTGAAGATAGGATAGGGGTGATGTGCTCATATCTTCTGGTTCTAGTGAGGACTCTCGCTGCTGCATTCTGGACTAGCTGAAGCTTGTTTATGCACCTAACTGAACTACCAGACAGTAAGGCATTACAATAGTCCAACCTAGAAGTGATAAAAGCATGAACTAGTTTTTCTGCATCGTTTAGCGACAATATATTTCTTATCTTGGCAATATTTCTGAGGTGAAAGAATGCTATCCTGGTGATATTATCTACATGAGCTTCAAATGAAAGGCTGGAATCTATAATCACGCCGAGGTCTTTTACTGTTGCACTTGATGGAACAGAAAGGCCATCTAAAGTTACGGTGTGATCTAAGATTTTACTCCTAGCTGTATGCGGTCCTATGACTACACTTTAGACATTTGGCAGACGCTCTTATCCAGAGCAACTTACATTTTTATCTCATTACACATCTGAGCAGTTGAGGGCCTTGCTCAAGGGCCCAACAGTGGCAACTTGGTGGTTGTGGGGTTTGAACCTGGGATCTTCCGAACTGTAGTCCAATGCTTTAACCACTGAGCTACCCTTGGCCCCCCATGACTAGAACTTCTGTCTTATCCGGATTAAGCAGAAGGTACAGGCATGGCTATGCTATAATATTTACAAATATGAAACACTGAGACCTGATGTTTATGTAGTAGGATTGTGCAAAAAATGAAGGAAAAACTGTACCAAAGCCCACACTTTAGATAAGATAGTAACCCTCAACCACAAAGCCACCACTCTCTCCCACGATCTCTTGACCTTGAAGGATAAAACATTAGAAATTTGTACCGTTCAAGGTCAAAATCGTTGTATTTAGATGATATTATTGTGGTTAGAAGCCAAATCCTAACCCAAACCGACAAGATACAGTACAGTGGAACCTTGGATTGTGAGTAACGCGCTTTGCGAGTGTTCAGACTTTTTTTGACTTGGTTTACGAGCACCGAGTATTGCATGCGCTTCTTGTTTTGACGCCAAGCGTCACGTGATCACAAATGAGCCAACAGTTTTTCTTTCTCTTGCGCTGTGGAATTGTGGGCAATCGTCTCCCCTGCTGGGTCTTAATGCTCGTCTCTCACTGGTATAATCAACATCTACTGTTTACTATAACACTGTGACCACGTGTCTGTGTAAAAATTTTATTTTGTTTCTGTACAGCTTGCACATATATACATATAGCGAAATCAGTCTCGTTAGAGAGGTTTAAGATCCATTTTGTCTCTCTCTGTATCACCCTGCACTTGGCCACCATGCCCCTTCTCACACACATACACACACACACACACACACACACACACACACAAACTGAAAAACTTATCTGTCTGGATTTATTTTCACTTTATTTAAAGCTAAAGTGCAGGTCAATTGTTTATTTTTTTTTTACTTAATACTTTGTGTTAATTATTTTTATGTATATGGCGGCACGGTGGTGTAGTGGTTAGCATTGTCGCCTTGCACCGCCAGGGTCCGGGTTCGATTCCCATCTCTGTGTGCATGGAGTTTGTATGTTCTCCCCGTGCTTGGTGGGTTTCCTCTGGGTACTCCGGTTTCCTCCCACAATCCAAAGACATGTAGGATAGGTTAATTGACATTCCAAATTGCCCGTAGTGTGTGTATGTGAGTATGTGTGTGTGCCCTGCGATGGATTGGCACCCTGTCCAGGGTGTACCCTGCCTCGTGCCCTAAGTTTCCTGGGATAGGCTCCAGGCCCCCCGCGACCCTGTATATAAGGATAAAGTGGTACAGAAAATGAATGAATTTTTATGTATTTATTTTTTTGGGCTGTGGAACGATTGATTTGAGTTTCCATTCTTTCTTATTGGAAAATTCACTTTACTAGTGTTTAGAACTACGAGCCCGCTTCCGGAAAGAATTATGCTGGTAATCCGAGGTTCCACTGTAATTACTTCCATACACTCAAATATTTTGCACTTTCTTTTTCCTTTAGATGCCTCAGGTTTGGAGGACTGCACCAGCCCTATCAATGGCAATGGGTAACTCTCAAAATTAACAGCATCTATCGACATATGAACTGGTTTCTTATTTATATGTTTTATAATTTGTGTTATTTGCTTTGTCACAGTGGATCGCCATTCCTGCTTAAGCAGCCCTTCTTATCATTGTCATCACCTATATCTTCTGGTGGAGGAACAGGTGAGAGAGCATGGCACAATAAACACAATAAGGTAAAAAGATGTACAGTGTGTGGCCCTGCTTGCTAGAATAACTTCTTTTGTTTTGCTTTGTGGTGCGTTCAGAGGACCGAGGCTGGGCTAAAAAACAGCTCAGGTATCCTGTTTCTTCTTTTTGTGCAAAAGATGCTTATCTACTTTGAGTTTATTGAGATTCTACATAAAGTGTATGAGAACAAGATTTCATTTTGTTGTTATATCCTTCTCTCTATCTCTATCTCTTTCTGTTAGTCGTCCTCTCTCTGCTGTGGCTTTTAGCATTCCTTTTCCTCTGGACAGTGACGTGGACGTCGTCATGGGTAATCCTCTGTTCCGCTCAGCTAGCACTGACAGTCTGACCATGGCAACAAATTCTGCTTTGTACACTCCTCCTGAGGATCTGAGTAAGCTGATTGGCCAGGCACCACTTGGGGAGTTGCCTGCCATTGAGGAGGCACTGCAAGTCATTCACACAGTGAAAAATGAACCGCGACAGCGTCCAGAAGGGGCCCCGGCAGGTTTTTATCTCCACTCCCCCGATAATGATAAGACCAGACTGAGTAGCTCTGCTCCATGCCGTTCTGGGATGATGTACAGACCAATTGGCAGGGAAGGAATTTGTGCCAGAAGGCCGACAGGTTGTTCCGGAGATTTTGACACTCCAGAAGATCCTGGAACACCCACCAATGGATCTAGAGGAGGCCAAATGACAAGTTTTGCTGAGCGCAAAAAAAGGCTTCCGGAGTCTCCAGGGGCTTCCAGGGTTCTAGGATCAGAAGAACCTTCAAGCCCAGGAATGATGAGCCCTGCTGGAACAGTGGAGGCTCAGGAACTAGGGGCACAACTGGAGGAAAAACGCAAAGCCATTGAATCACAGAAAAGGCGCATCGAGGCGATTTTTGCCAAGCAAAGACAGAGACTCGGTAAGAGCGCCTTCCTTCAACTGCAACGGCAACAAGAGGAAGGTGGCAATGCGCTCAAAGAGGTGGCAGATTCACTAAGTCTAGAGGAAAGGCTGACTCAAATGGAGGAAGCACTGCAAAAGGAAGAAGAGCAGGAGAAAGAAGATGAAAAGAGAAAGAAAGAGAAGAAAAAAGAGGAGGAAACGGTAGAGAAGAATGGACAACAAGATGTTGTAGTGCCACCCAAACTGGAGAAACAGGTGACATTCTCGGTGGAGCCAAAGAAGGTACCAGAGAAAGAGCCACCATTGGTAGAATACAACGAAGCTGTGTCCAAGCTTACCACTGCTCTGCAGTCGCTACAGAAGGACATGCAGCGTCTCACAGAACAGCAGCAGAAGCTGATGGGAAAGAAATCCTCTGCACCTTCATCCTCCAAAACAACACCATCTAAATCCACCTCATCTCCAAGCAAAGCTTGGGTAATACCAGCAAGTTCAAAAATCTCAGCCACACCCCCTCGTCTTTCACGTGAATCTACGCGTGAGCTTTCACCCTCAGGGTCACCATCACGTCAAAGTGACCTTAAATCACCCAAAACTTCCAAACCCTCCACTCGTAAACTTTGCAACAATTCCACCCCTCCTAGGAGCCCGAAAAGGCAACACTCCGTCCGTCCATCTGACCTCAGTTTCCAGCCCCTCACACGCATCCTCTCACCGCAACAGAATGTTGATACTCTACCCCACCTTCGCCGTGTCTCTCCCAGTCAGTGTCAGGTGCAGACCAACTCCTCCCTTCGAATTGGAGGTCCACCCACACCCCAGGAGCCTGAAGCTCAACTCCAACCACAATCGGCACAAGAAAGTGCAGAGTCTGAGTCTGGGTCCAGCGATGAGCACACTCCACTGTTCAACCTCGAGCTGGAGCCTGCCGACCCTGCACTGCCCCCTGCTGGTAAATATCCACTCTTGTGAATATACATAGAATTGTATATTTAGTTTGTCTGATTGTATGACTAATTGTGGTAGCGCATGGTCAATAAGCTTTTGTTGGCCTCTTTCCAGTGGAGTGTGCTGTGAGCGTCTGCGGTGGCAGTAGTTCTGGAGCGCCCTCTGAGTGCTCTTTTTTCAGTGACATGCTCATCAGCACCTCTCAGAGGCAGGAGGAAGGAGAGACAGATCAGGAGCAGCTTGACGTCTTCTCATCTGACTCCATGAGCGACCAGATGGAGACAGAGAGTAGAGCAGGGGTCAGCTTCTTCTTTAATAAGGTACATATCTGTGCAAGTTTGTCTAGAAAACATGAACCTATAGCAAAATTCTCATTTAAAATGTTTTATCATGATTTTAGACTTTATTCTAAATGAAACATGATAGAAAGAAAGAATGAAAGTGTAAAACTAGGTATAACTTTTGACACCTATCTCTCTTTTCTACCTCACATTTCGTCACTTACTAAATCTGCCGTCTATCACCTCCGCAATATATCTCGTTTACGTTCCTTCTTAGACATCAAGGATGCTGAGACACTGGTCCACGCTTTCATTACTTCTCGACTTGACTACTGCAATTCTCTTTTTTATGGTCTACCAAATACAACATTAAATAAGCTCCAATACATTCAGAACTCTGCTGCTAGGGTCCTCACTTATTCAAAGAAATCCTCACACATCACTCCCATCCTACACAAACTTCATTGGCTACCCGTTCGCTCCCGCATCCAATACAAGATTCTCCTCATCACCTTCAAAGCACTCCATGGTCTTGCCCCCCATATATCTCGGATCTTATGGTGCTTTCACATCTACAGCATTTGATGCGCACCAAACGTGTTTGGTCCCTTGGTTCGGTTCGTTTGCGTTGATGTGAATGCTATCTCGGTACTTTGGTGCGCACCAAATCAATCGATCCGAGACCTGCCTGAAGGGGTGGTCTCGGACCGCTTTATCCGCTCTACTTTGGTACAGTTCGTCTGGTGTGAAAGCAACCAAACCAAATCTGACGAAATGGTATAGTTTAATGCACTTTGGGTATAAGAGATACGGGGTTGTGGGTAAAATTCATTTCCCTTCCTGATGACTCCATGAAATTTTTCAAGCTCGACTCGCGATGAAATCAAAGTGCGGAGAAACGTGGATTACATGAAGTGCCTCTCTGTATTCACATTAAAGATGAAAAATGTGTGGCTGGGCTGTTTTGAACGGCCAACAGATTACCTGATGGATCTGCAGGAAGATTGCCGGCTAATAACAAAGTGATCATTCAGGAGGAGGGCACGTCTCTTCTCCCTGAAGTGGCGCGCGATGCACCGTCAGCGAGATGAATAAACCAGGAAGCTGGTTTGGAGTCATAGCCGCGAATCGTGTTCGAAATTAATTATCTGAAGATAATGATTTGCACGTACAATGTAGTGCGCGATCAGTGCCATGAGCACAAAGCAAAGCTGTTCCACCGTGATTATTGAAAGTGGCGCGATTTTCTGAAAATAGTCTGTTTCCGGTGCCGACGGGCTTCGCGTTTTATTTTGGTTCGTTTAGAACTCTGCATATGTGAAAGCAAACCGTACCCACGTCTGTTTACTGCATTGTAACATTTTTCTGACTGGTGCCGACTAAAGCAATCGAACTATACTGTAGGTGTGAAAGCACCCTTATTCATACTTACTCCCCTGCTCACACACTCCGATCTGCAGATGATGGTCTACTGGTAATTTCTCGCCATAGATTAGCATCATTTGGAGGATGAGCATTTAGTATTTCTGCCCCTACACTCTGGAACTCTATTCCCAAACACATCCGTCATCTTTCTTCACTACAGGATTTCAAAACCCACCTCAAAACATATCTTTTCTCGTCCTGGTTTCTGGATTTTTAAACATCTGATTGGAAATTTGCTATGTATTTCATGTTTATCTGTATTCTGTTTTTGTTGTTTTCAGTTGTCTATTGCTATGCTAAAGATTTTTTTGGTATTGTAAAGCGACCTTGAGTTACTGGAAAAACGCTATATAAAATAAACTTATTATTATTATTATAGAGAGAAGTAAAGTAGGAGGGAAGATGAAAAATATTTGTATAAAAAAATCATAGAAATTAGGAAAGGAAGGAACAATATGATATGTTTTTAGAATGATGCGAAAGCGATCTAATTGGATTAAACATTTTATTGTGTGTGTGCAGGAGAAGTGTCTGTCAGAGGAAGAAATGGCTCTGAAGAAAGCGTTGCTGCTAGAGCGACAGCAGAGACGAGCAGATGAAATTAAGAGACGGAGAGAGAGACAGGATCAGGAGAACCAATGGTGACACACACACACACACACACACACACACACTAAATATTCTACATTCACTAACCAATTTTTTTCATCCTGCAGCCATCTGTCTTCTACAGACAGTCTCCTCCCATCTTTGTTCCCGCCCCTTTCACAGTCTCTGCCCAGTACATCTGCCCCTCCCATTCCACCCCAGACTTCAAACGCTCCTAGGACACCTCAAGCCACACCCCCTGGGACACCGCAAAGGCGCGGAGGGTTCACCAAGTCGGAGTATGAACGACGTCATCAATTAAAGATAATGGTCGACCTGGAGAGAGTCCTGAAGCAGAAACCGACACAACGCAGCCACAAGAAACAACACACACACTCACCACGCAAGGAGAAAAAAGGCACATACAGTACAACACACACGTACACAACGATAAAACATCTGCTAATCTAACACTCCAGATAAATCATTAATGGTTCTTTAAGTTGAGAGTTTGTTAAAAAGTTTAGATTTTTTGTTTTTTGAAAACTTGATTTACGCAAATAATCCTAAACAACCCCACAGCTACTGCTATACCTCACATGCTCAATGTTCTACTGTTTTATTTTCCTCCTTCTAAACGTTACCCTGTAGGAGAACTGCAGAAACCTGTTCAGCCCAATGGCCCCCTGCTTCCAGACAAACCCACCAGGTACCCACCTCATCCTCTTCATCTGAGAAATCCACTCTCTCCTAGATGATCTATTTCACTCATTTTTTATTCCACGCAGGTCCTCAGACTCCCCCTCTAAATTGATGTCACCTTGTCGCCTGCCCAATCAGGAAGGAGAGAAGGACTGGGAAAATGGCTCTAATGCTTCTTCTCCAGCATCGATAACAGAATATACTGGTGAGGACATGGATTAGCAGCGTGTATATGTATTTATAGTTTTTCTTCAGATCCTGTTCTTGAGCACGTTTCACACTGTAAGCTAAAATGAAAGAATGATTACCATCTAAACATAAGTAACTGTACAATAAGTATAAGTCACATGACATATTGGGGGTAACAAGCTCGCCCTATTATGCCAAAATTGAGACAGCTGATCTCAGAGGGGAGGGATGGGAGGCACTGTAGCGCTTTCACATCAATCTCTGCTTTAGCCAATAATGGGTGCTTTGCTTACGCAAGCAGGAAAGAGCGGATAATATTTTCCTCCTGCTTGAGTTAGCAGTTTGAAAGGTGTGGTCGTCTGGGATCACGTGGCTCAGAGGAAATGTGATATTCTTCGTCCTCCCTGGTTGGTTATAGCCTTGATGGGGGAGTGCTCTAATGACGGGTGGCAATCAGCTAGGACTAAATTATGGAGAAAGTCCGGAAAAATCCCAAGAAAAATTTAAATAATAATAAAAAATGGTTAAGTTCACTCCTAAATAGCCTTTGGAAGAGTGGTGCAGGATAGCTCTCATTAGCCAGAGTACAATATGGCAGCTAGTGCCTTTAATTACCGACCTGATTTAGGTTATTCTGACCACATCATCAGACCATGAGGTAAGTGTCCTTGGTGGCAAGCGCAGATTTCTGGTTTCTTAACTCAGCATTGATGGTGAGAGGAGAAAAAACCACTATGTGTCATAAAGTGGGTGTCAATACAAAGCAACATATGGGTTCAGTAATTTTACACCCACTAAGTGACCAAAATGGAACCTGGATCTGATAAAGTGTTGGAATGGACCTATGATGGCCAGTATTAAATTCATATGCAGATTGTGTCCATAGTGAGTTCCAGGTCGGACCTGAGTTTGTGGGTCAGGAGCTTTGCTCACTTGCAGATCAATTGCTCAGAACAACAGAGCCACCCCTGCTCAGTTACATCACTGTCATTACAACACGTATAAACTCTAAATATCTGCTCTAGGCCTCACTAAACACTTGTTTTTGTACTTGGGTTGTTTCGCAGGACCCAAACTGTTCAAAGAGCCGAGTTTCAAATCCAACAAGTTCATCATTCACAATGCTGTCTCACGGTGCTGCCTCGCAGGGAAGGTCAACGAGAGCCAGAAGAACAAAATCGTTGAGGTACAGCAGACTTTTCCACATTAGCATTCGTTTTAAAAATATAAACTCTAGGTGTCTCAGACTGTGTATCTCTGACATGCCTGAGACTAAAGATCGCAAATCAAATTTGGATAAGAGTAGACAAATCACAATAGACATGTTGTGATTTAATTAGAGTGTGTGCACCAGTAACTTGTGAAAGCATACTATGAAGAAATAAACAACAAACATACTATTGACACAGTAGTAATAATTGCAACTAAGACAAATAGAAGCTTTGTCCTCTCTTTTTACCTCCTGTCTACTTTTCTTTCCTGTTCCCTAGGAAATGGAGAAAAGCTCTGCTAACCATTTCCTCATCCTTCTCCGTGACTCTAATTGTCAGTTCCGAGCCATCTACACCCTGGATGGCCAGTCGGAGGAGATGCAGAGACTGTGTGGCGTCGGCCCACGTGCCATCCCTTGCTCTTCAGTGGAGGCCATTTACAAGTATAACTCTGACAGGAAGCAGTTCAGCACGCTGCCCTCTCGCACCGTGAGCATGAGTGTGGACGCGTTCACAATTCCGGGCCACTTGTGGCAAACCAAAAAACAAAGCACACCCAAGAAAACAGCCACTCCTAAATAAGGAGATGATGCTTTCAGAAACGACAGATGATTCATCTTGGGATGTTCTTAATGGGCTTGGATTGTCTTAATGGAGCTGAATGTGTAGAGAATAATGATGAACTATGAACAATAACGAACATGGAACTTTTTATTATCATCTAGCATGTTTGGGTGAATTGTTTCCTGAACACCATCTAAACCAAGGGTGGCGAAACCTGGTTCTCAAGATCCACAGCCCTGCCTGTTTTTTTAAATTTATTTATGCAGTACTCACTGCTGGATCTCACTGTTTAATCAGTCAGAAGATGGAAAATTACAATTTACCTTGTCTTTCCCACTCCACCCCTATCCTGGGCTCAGTGGTGGCTCACTCAAACGATTAAGGCTCTGGGTAACTGATCAGAAGGTCAAGGGTTTGAGCCCCAGCACCGCTAAGCTATTACTGTTGAGCCCTTGAACAAGACCCTTAACCCACTGTACTTTAGGTGGTGCTGTATGCTGGCTGACCCTGCACTCTGACCCCAGCTTTCTAAATGGAATTCATTCATCTTTTATACTGCTTATCGTGTACATTGTCGCGTGGGGGGCAGGGGGCGGCTGGAGCCTATAGACTTTGGGCAAATGTCGAGGTACATCCTGATCAGGGTGCCAATCCATCTCAGGGCATACACACACACTACGGGCAATTTGGAAATGCTAATAAGCCTAATCTGTATGTCTTTGGACTGTGGGAGGAAACCGGAATACCTTGAATAAACCCAGATAATGCAAACTCCAAGCACACAGACCCGAGGAAGGACTCAAACCCTTGACCCTGGACGTATAAGGCCACAGTAAGAACCACTATAAGAACCATATACAAATAATTGAATCTTAGTCTACGATGGTGTCTTCCAGCTTCTCACTGACTGACACACCTGATTCTGATCCAGGTGGTCCACAATCCAGTGAAATCATTGGAGAACATGCAGGGCTGCGGTTCAAGGAGACCAGAAATCATGTGAATAAAAGCTCATCCGCTCACCCACTGAATAAACTAATCTGTAATGGTGTTCCTTATGAGATATAAATCTTCCCCAATTGCATGTATATGGCAGGAAGAAGGTACGAGTCGTACCACTTCAGCACTTAGTTTGTTTTTTTTCTTGAGAGGTTTGTCAGATAATTAATAAACAACCAAACATTGCTGCTAATCATCTCCTAACGCTCACATTTGGCCTTAAATCCAGCCATTAATTGGTTAAGAGACTTTAGGATTTTGTGGCCAATTTGTTAGGATTGTCATGGAATTTTCTTTTCAGACAGCGACTGCATGATGATTGGATTGTATTCAGGTAGCTGATGTACAAAGTCAGTTTGCTCACATGTCCATAATTCTCTGTCACAAAAACCTGATCTGAGGTTTACACTCCGAGTTTAAAATGTCTTATGTTCGTTGCGAATGTATTTATAGTTGTATCTGGACTTTTTTTTAAACTCCTGTTTAAACTCTCGAGTAATTGAATATGTTTGTGTGTTTAACTTCTTGGAACTTTTACAGCATTAAACACAATGTTTAGGTTTTTGTAATTTTAGGAAAGTGTTGAGAGGACCTCGCCAGTGAGACAAGAAAAAAACGTAAGAAACATAATTTCCCAAATCATACAATAACCGCAAAGTGCAAGAACTCACTCACTCACTCATCGTCTACACCGCGTTATCCTGTAATCAAGGTGGCAGGGGCCTTGAGCCTATCCCAGGAGATAGGGCATGAGGCAGAGTAAGCCTGGACAGGGTGCCAATCCATTGAAGGGCACACACACACACACATTCAAACACTACAGACAATTTGTGAACGCCAATTATCCTAATCTGTATGTGTTTGGAGGAAACCTACCAAGCACGGGGAAAACATGCAAACTCCATGCACACAGAGACGGGACTCGAACCTGGACCCTGGAGGTGCAGGACCACAGTGCTAACCACTACATCACAGTGCCGCCAGAGCTAGAACAGTTTTTATGATATACATGGAAGAAAGACATGTTTTCATATGGTACAGAGTTGAAATCCTTGTAATTATGGTTAGGGTAAAAAAAAAAGAAAAAAAAAGTTTTGGAAGAAAAGGTCAGCTTGATAAATGTGTTTGTCCAGTACCTACTAAGCACTTCCGCTATATTTGCTCTATACATATAAAGAATTGCGTCCAATGTTGTGACACTGGAAACTGTACAATGTTTCATCTGTAAACATCAAATAAATCCAAGCCTTTGACTTTCAAATGGATTTCTCAGCTTTTCTATTTAATTCTACCTCCTTTAAAAGACACCTATTATTGGTCGTGTTTAGGGAGTCAAACGTGTCTCCGGTCTGAAAGTTCAAACATCTGTTTATTTTTTTTGCAAGCCAATCAGATTTTCTTCATGTACTGACCTCATACAGTATAAGCAGAGCTCAGCTGTTCTTTGGAGGGGTGCGGCTCAGATCTCATTCACACAAACAAAGAAACATTCAGATATGGGACCTTTAAAGTAATGCTAATGCTTAATGTGTTGGCCTGGAATATAGAATCATGCTGACTTCTGGATTCCTCAGGTTTGTCTTTATTTGTCATTCATTACAGAAGATTCATCATATAATCATTTTTGTTTGCATCCCTGTGATGGAACTCTGTGGAATTATAATAATAATTAGAATCATTAGAACTCAGTTGGTCACCGATACACAAGCAAGAGGTTTGAATCCAACCCTGGAACCTCAGAAGAACTAATCATATGAGAATCTCAGAGAAGCTATTAGCACATGTGATGATACAGTTTTATTAGTGAAAGCAGGATGAAGGTTATGAAATGATATCAGATGCAGTCGGTGAAATCAACAACTCTTCTAAAAGCTGACGGAGACACTGAGCTGAAGCTGACGAGTGTTGATTTTACCCTGTTAGTTCGATGCTCGAGAGAAGCTTCAGGTGAAAATATATAGTGATGGAGCTGATGCTCGAGTCTGCTCATGCAAAAGCTCGCAGTGTGTTCGCTTAGTGTCTGCTAAACACATGCAGAGTCACATGACCGGTCCCACTGGTGCCTCCTGGGAAGAATAAGAAAGAGACAAAGTGAAAGGTGAGGAGTTTAAGTGGATGAATGTGTCTGATGTTATTAGATATATAATAAGTGGAATAGATACGATGATGATAATAGATTAATAGTAACAGGTTGAGGTGTGTGTACGCGTGTATTCTTGGTTTAAAAGTCTTGTAGGAACTGTACAGGTCCGAGAGAGAAACCTTACAAGACCCCAGTAGAGAACCCCAGAAGAGTAATGCAGTTCTGTGCAAAAGTCTTAGCACCCTGGGTTTTTCTACAAACGTTCCCAATTATTTTAGGAGTTTATCATTGAGGCAGTAGAAAAACATTTCTGATTTTCAGACATCAATATTCCACCACGAAATGAAAAATTACAGAAAAATATTCGTGTGCCAAAACAGAAAGCAGCGCATTACATAATCGACCACTTTCCAGACAAAAACAAGACGGAAGCTGTCGGGTTTTGCATGTAAAAAGGAAGCAGGTGTGAGAGTCAAAGTTCCCAGAAGAACTGTGTGTGGTTCTGCAGGATGCTGAGTAAAAACAAATCGCTAATTTCCTTATAAAACTACACATATTGTAGCCGAGACACAAGGGTCCCCAGAGCATCGTCACACCAAATGCTGCCTTTGTTTCATTAACTGCTGTACTCTGGCCTTTATAATGTTTTATAAAGACACCCTTGACTCTTGCACAATACTGTGTGTACGCACATGAGCACTAGAGGGCAGTGTAGCATGAACCCAGCCAGAATGTGCATCAAGTGACCAATAATATTGTGCATTTTAAGGCTCTTTAGACTCTGTAACGGTACTGAC